>JAJALE010000849.1:1275416-1391184 GCA_022627125.1 Fusarium chuoi
ATTCTGCAAACCGCCCGACAGCAATTCTCAAAAAGGGGGCTGGCGACAACACGGCCAGAATACTGATCCCCAAGAAGAAGCAAAAGAAGCAAAATATGACAGAATCCCGCCATTGTTGTGTGCGCAAAATGAAAGATGAGGAGGTGAGAAATTGGGCGGGGGCCGCGGGGCGGACATGGACATTGCCCTCTCCCGTCTGTCTGTCTGCGCTTTGTTCAACGACTGCGTTTCACTTTTTATTAGCATCAAAGGCAGGGCGGCCGTTCGATTAATCTCATATCCATTTATGCAAAGAAGGAGAAAGGTCGTGGTCCGTTTCGTTTTGACGCGGAACTCAGCATATCTTGCTCGTTTCGGCTTTCTTTCTGTTTATTCCTTCCAGGGTCTTGCTATTGCTTGAGTGTGGCGATGACAGCATCATTTCCCTTGTGTCATCGTACCTAAACCATTTCTAGCTCACCGATTGCATTACCGCCCTTTCTTGATTGGCCATTCAGCCAGAATGGGCTGTTGTGCTACCACAATAACACTTGGAGTCCAGGTAGGCTATGGCCAGCCACCAATCAGGGTCTCTGCAGCAGCGGGTAATTGGGAGGGAAAGCTGTCTGGAAATTACCTTACCGTACCGTGAATAAGCCACGATTTCCGGCATCATCAGCCAATACGTGTCGGCTATTGCTGGTCCCAGGCTTTGGTTCAGCACAGAACTGACGCTGCAGCCGATCATCTGTCATCTCGCAGAGCGGGGACTCGTCAGGTTATTTTCTGCCAACTACCAGCGTCATCAGTGGACAGTTTGATAATTCGATTGGCGCTATCTGGCTTTAGGCACCGGGAAAAGCGTTTGGCAATCCCTCACGGGACAAGCAGGTCGGCAGACAGATTTTGTTTGCTGGCTCCTGGACCCAATTTTGATCTCCTGGGTGTTGTTAGTGACAACACTATACGGTGCATTACCGTGAGGCTGAATGTATTGGTCTTCAGTATGCACTATCAGAAATACATTGTTCTTGGATGAATTCCCACTGCAACCGATGGACCTTTGCTCTTGTGGCTTTCACGGGAGAATCCCTGCGCAGCACAAGCCATCTATCTACCTCTGCGTCACGGAGGAAACGGCGAGTGGGTATTCTTGCAGCTTGTCGGCCCTCTGTCATCCCATCACTTCTCGTTGCGAGAGGGCATTGGTTGAAACCACTTGTGCCTGATGTCATAGGCAATATTGGAGTCAGCGTACCCCTGAAGCCAGGACCTACGGTCGACAATAGGGAATAGTCTTGGAGCCAGGAATCCCTCATGCTACAAGGTACTCAACAGCGAGCCTTTCAATAAACCACCAGCCCCTCCCCCCCGCCAGATCCAAGCGGCAGATCGGCGTGAGCTTGCGCAGGAACCAGGAACTTCTTCCGAAAAGGCAGAGTAGCCTTGCAGCTAGCAGTCCCTCCTCCCACTCTGCACTGAGTCCTCAGATAGCCGCTGATGCTTGGCTTCGTAGTCAAACTGACTCTGGACTGTTGGTGGGGCCAGGGGTTGCTTTTTTTCGTCTGGATATCCTCCATCTTGCTCCGCGACCCGTGCGGCCAGGATTCTATAACATCCGCCAATGCTTGATTTCATCAGAACATCGACATTGGCTTGCGCACAAGCCATCAACGGTGTTTGACGCTACAGAGGATCATTGCAGTGAGCTATCAGTGCCCGATTTCCATAGGCTGAGGAACTTCGGCTTGCTTCTGGAGCCGTGAAATGCGTTTGGTAACAGGGAGCAGAGTAGTCTTGCCAACTCACCGCATGTTGCCAGTCAGCCACAGGTGCCCACTGTCATAAGCATATTGGCATTAGCCTTGCGCAAGAGCCATGTGCTGCGTTTGACAATACGGAGTAGTCTTGTAACTAGCGTGCGCCGCCGCCAGTACCACCGTCGCGGCCTCAAGCTTCGCCTCATGCTCATGATAGATCAGATCCTCTGCTTTTAGGGGTCTCTCTGGTTTGTAGACAGAATCAGGCATCCAAGGAAGTGGAAAAAGTTATATGCCTGCTCTCTTTCTCACCCAGTACTCCTCCTTTTCATCCACTCATCCACTCATCGACAATCATCTGGCCGAAAACTTGCCCGTTTTGCCTTTCTTAAAGTACTCTCGACTACTTCAAACGTTTACAACCTCTTTTAAATTATCTCCGAGCCATGTCGCAGACACAGTTCCCAAATGTATGGGCCTCCATCGGCCGGTCGCTCACTACGCCCAACCCAAGGCTTCAGGCCGCTACGGGACACGCAAACATCACCATGACCCGAACCACCTTTGAAGCCGCCTCAACCACCATCAAAAGATGGAGAGACTTCAATTTTGGAAGCTTGCATGACTCATACGGAGACATGCTGGATAACTTCAATGTTCCCGTTGTGATGGATGAGGAATCATCCCTTGCAGCCTCCACAATCACTGAGCTGAAGAAGGCCTTCGCGGGACATATCGTGCCCCGTCTCCGACAACCAATCGCTACAGGAGTCGCAATTCTCGCAAGCCGGTGCAGCGAAGCTTGCCGAGTTGTTTTGGCTCTCACGGACGAACGCCTAGCCGGGGGCCGCCGCTCTGCCCTATCTTTTGTGACCAGCGGCGGCGAACACCTTGCTGTTAGTTGCGCCTACACCTCCAACCAGTGGACCTCCCACCAGCTGCAAGATAGTGAGATGTATGAGCCCCAGCCTCTACTTCGCTTGGGGACGTACTGTTACGACGTGGGAACCCGCTATGGTTTTATCTTCTCCGACCATGAGCTCGTTGTCGCTCGTGTGAGCGGCACCCCAAGTGCTGGCCTAATCGAATGGCAATCCATCCCTTGGGAGGCAGCAGGTCCCGGGGTCTTGACAGTCAACCTGCCGCTGTTTCTCGTGGTGATGATGGCTATGCACGACAGCCATCGGCCCATCCTCCCGCATGTATACCCCTTCCCCATAAACTTCTGGTACCGCTACCAGAACGTTGACGGGGACTGGGTTAGTAGACATCACCTCTCCCGCCGCGAGGTGTTCCATGATTTACCAGGAGCCATCACTCAGCTCCCAAATGACGTTCACTTTGAGGATGCACACATCACTGAGTGATCCGCGTCGGCACATCTCTCCCCTACCCTGTTCGATCTCTCTTGTTTTCCTGTCATTATGCATTCCCCAATGCCGACTCATTGGTCTTTCTCTCCTTGCTGCTGGTGGAGTAATTATCATGGTGTCACAGTCCTTACCTTATGTCAATTACTGCTTTTGTCTTGTTTTTTGTCTGTTGTTGTTGAACCCGCCGTGGGAGATTGATGGCGCTTGTTTTTCCTGTTTCTTTTTAATTTCTTTCCTTTTCGAGCTTTCTTTCTTTTTGTTCTTTTCCTTGCTTTTAGTCGGTCAATTGTCGTGGTGTGCTACAGTCGCTCGTTACCTTATTAGATCTCATAGCGTTTTTCTTGTCTTGCTTTTGCCTTCACGCTACCGTTTAGATACCATCAATTAGTAGTCTCTTTCATTCAGTCATAGACCTATCTATGCCTAACATTACAAACATATTGGCATACTCTTAAATAACTTATGGCTAGTAATGTGATGCGTGAGGTTCTCGGTAATCGCTTGAGGCTGAGACCACTTGAGCAGGTTTAAACGGTGCTGTTATCTCAACCTCAAGCCCCATCTAAAATTAGCGCTTATGCCTTTCTGAATACCCTCACGTCATGACTTTATCGAGAAAATTAATATTTTTATCCTTAATACTAGCTTATAATAATGTTTAAAAAGGTATTTGTAAAAAAGAATAAATATTAATAATATTAAAATTTATATAATTTTATATAAAAAAATATTTAAGGTTTTAATTAAAATAGTATTATATATTATATAAAACTTAACTTACTCTTTAAAGATACTCTTAACTTAAGCTATAAAGGTAGCTTAAAAATATAATATAATGACTCTAACGATGTTAGATGTCGTTATGAGTCTATACAGTTGCTGCTAATTAGCCAATCAGCATTATGGTGCAAAGTCTTTACTATTTTATCGTAAAGCTTGTGACTAGCAAGAAATATAGTTGCGTCCATCAGACGTTTCAGCATTGTGACCACGGCAGAATATAGACATTTGCTATAATGAGTGTAAGTAATTTGGTTGCGCTAGGAACGCTTTTCGTCATGTACGGATTTCGGAATATTTTGTGGTGTCTTGGCGCCGCTCTAACGTTAGATGTCTAGTTCGGATGATTTCTACGGACAGTTTCCTGGCTATGTTCGGCTATAACACCATTCGAAAAATGAGTTAGTGAGACTAAAGATATTTAAGAAGGCTTAGGTTCAGCTTCATGTCCTCTCTTGATACTTTTTCTCACGCTTATGGGGACCTCTCGTTCCAAAACTTCCACTCGCGACCCCTCATCGTACCTGGGTACTCATAGAAATGCCTCCCCCGCATCAATCATCGTATGAGAATAAAAACAAAACCGAGCCACCTTTTCAGGGAGGGGCTGAGTCTCTTCGTTGTGGAGGTTATGAGAGACTTTTATTTCTGAGCGAAAGAGCTTGGCACGGTTGTAATGATGACGAGCTTGAGTCGAAAAGGAAGGAAGGCGACATATTTGAAGATGTATACACTCAGCGACAGGGCAGTCTCGCCGTCTTGGGTCGTGTGTTGAGTCGGACTTCGGCTGTTGACAGTCACCCTGGACCTCCACCTGATGGTGGCTTTTGGGCCTGGGCGTCAGGTAAGTTCTTTTATAAACAGGGCTAAATGCAGGACTGACCTCTTTGCAGCCATTGCCGGGCATATAGTCATGCTGAACTCACGGTATGCCAAACTTGGATCCTCTGTGCACTATGAGGACTGACGTTCTGTCAGGGGTTACAACAGCTCCTTTGGCGTCTTTGAAACCTATTACACAGCACACCTCGGTAATTCAGCAAGCCAAATATCCTGGATAGGATCAGTCCAAATACCTGCACTGTTCTTAATAGGAACCCTCTCTGGTCGTCTCACAGATGCCGGCTACTTCCGTATCACATTCGCTGCTGGCACACTACTCACCTGTCTCGGTGTATTCACGACTTCTCTCAGTACGACATTCTGGCAACTCCTCCTCTCACAGGGTCTGGTAACGGTCTGATGTTTACTCCCAGCCTTGCTGTTGTTTCGATCTACTTTAAGCGGAGAAGGGCCTTTGGTATAACTGCTACTGGAAGTGCCGCGGGAGGTCTGATATTTCCATCTATGGCTCGTCAGCTTATTGGGAGTATTGGTTTTGCTTGTGCGGTTGGAGCCATGGGGTTGGTGCAGCTTATCACACTGGTCATGGCGAATCTACTTTTGAGGCCTCGAATACCACCGAGACAACCGGGTCCGTGGATTGATCTAGCATCGTTCAAGGAGAAGGGTTACTTGTTCTTTGCAATCGAAATCTTCGCAAGTATATGCTATTGGTAAGACGTATGAGCATACTAGCGGGAATAGACATTCTGGGCAACATTCTTCCCGTTCTACTACCTCACATGTTTTGCAGTTTCACAATTGGACAAACCCCTCACGTACTCAGCCGCATTGAATGTCCTGCTTGTTGTCAACGGTGTCGGAATCATCAGCCGTTCACTACCAAACGCCATCGCACATCATTTCGGAAGCATCACAGTCCTCATACCCGTCGTGTTCATCTCATCTACGTGTTCATTCACGTGGCCTGCAGTGTCCATAGAAGCGGGCTCGTACGCATGGGCTAGTGTTTACGGTATTGTCGCTGGGGCATCCATGAGTTTGTTCCCTCCAGCTTTGTCAGATTTGACAACGGATGTGCACAAGACAAGTGCCAGGATGGGCATGATCTTTACGAAGAATAGTATCACAACTCTCAATGGGCCGCCTATCGCTGGTATGATCATTAGGCGTTCTGGTGGTCACTACCTAAGTGCGCAGATCTTCGCTGGTGCATCGCTTCCTTTGGGTGGGGTGTCTATCTTTATGGCCAAGCGTTTCAGGAGAGTTGGAGGTCAGTATCGAGCTACATGAAATCAAGGAAAAACTTCAGAAGTAAAGCAACCGATGTTATTTGCCACGTAACAGTGATAGAGAGATATTGTCACCAATGGAATCGGCTTCATGATCAGTCGCATCAAGTAACTTGCGAGTGGTTTCACATCAGCAGCAACTATAAATCTCAATTATCCATTCAATGAATTGAAGAGTTATGGTTTCAGAGTCAAAGGCAATCGAACCAGGTTAGAACAAGTTTAGTCTGCCGGGGATGATACAAGTTTATTGCTAACTGATCATATTAATATGCTTCTGCATAGCTGCCCAGGGTCAGCCAATAGTCGTTCTAGTTTGATAGATAAAGTATTCATAGTCATGAAGTTGGTGATTGCCCGAAATACCTCAGCCTCGAGTGAGAGCACCCCGTGCTGCCTCAATTACCGCGCCTCACTTCGACCGATCCTCCTGTATCACCCAAGACCACCAAAGGAAGCACCAACATGGTCAGCGGAACCCGAAAGCTCAAGCGGGACATGCAGGTGGTGTCAGAGACCATGCTGTCAAGGATACCAGAGCCATAAGGGCCAAGGCAATCGTTAAAGCAATGCCAACAGCGCCTACTTTCAAAGACACGTCGATTGTCTCAGTACCCCAGGCGGCCTCCAGGTGGAAAATAGCGGATTCGGTTGAGTTGTCTGTCTTGGTTTCGCCAAAAGAGGTTTGCACAGGCTTCTCGACGCCTTGACCGTTGGGTGGAGATAGTGTATGACCTTGAGTTGAAGGATTCCCGTTGAAGGTAACAGCCATTATTGCGTTTCTGAGAAACGTGATCAAGTATTGGAGTGGATAATGAAAGAGAACAAGTTTGAAGGTGTAAGGAAGAGGGATGCAGGAGTTTGTTATAGATCTTTTCATGGGAAACCTTGCTCAAGTCAAGTTCTGGGAGGGGCCACATAAACAGAACATGAAAGTTTATCTTTAAAATTCTGTTTGCATTACCTTTCTCTAAAGCATAAATAGCAAGGCATTATCTTGAACCTTATACAGCTCCATAGACATCAGTAACTGTAAATAAAGTCTTCTTAAGCAATAAGTTTCCTCGTTCCAAGAATAAACCTTTTACGAGAATTAGGCAACATGCGCTACTTACAGTCAGAGCCATTGCCTCCTTACTATATAGAAATTGGGGAACTTGAGAGAATATTATTTTAAATAAGCCACAATAAGTTTAAATCCAGGCCATTTTATAAAATCGTTATTATTAACTTGCTCCTCGATGCCACGTAAAAAGACTCGGGTACTGGATGATCACTTAGCAAGGATGGACAGAGGATCATGTCTATATACATAAATGACTTTCCTGTCTGGCATCCAATAGGAAGCCATTCCTGGTTAGGTCCCGTGGTCTAGTTGGTTATGGCATCTCGCTCACACCGAGAAGGTCCCCGGTTCGAGCCCGGGCGGAACCATTATTTTGCTCTTTTTGACAACTCTTATCGCCTTCATATTATTCTTTCGTTTGAGGACGCTGATATCGCCAATTGGATAACATATAACAACTGCTCTGATGTTTAATTACTTATAGAAGGTTTTTTATAACTTAAATGCTTAAGTGTGAAAGCAATCGGTAAGTGACTAATTGCTACTAATTTGCCTCCTTTTGCTTTTGCTTCTTGTTTGTAAGTGAGAACAAATAGACATCCTGATAGTCCTATTGGAAATCAGTTCCAACCCCATTGGCATACCTCTCTCCGCAACCTCCAACTCATTTATGAGACACCAATCAAACATAACATCATGAGTCTTCATAGCCGTTCTCCATGCCTCCAAAGATTCGCCACTAATTACGGGAACTTCTCAAGTACCATCAGGTCTGTTGCTGTGCTGAAGCTAAATACGGCACGCGATATGTCCTCTTCAAAATCAGCTGGACCGAAAACATGTTAAACTGAGAGTTTTCTTATCTTGGGCATATGGCAAACAGCCTGTGCCGCCGCCAAAAGAAAACGATCCATGATTGCCTCGTTCATGTGGGACTTGAAGCTATTTTCTATCTCGCAGCCTTTGGGGCAGTAATGCAAATCACCCACCCATTCACGGGTCTCTTGTCGTTGACACTCTCCCTCTTCTGCTGACAAAGGGCTTTCGCCTGTGACTACCCACTAATAGGACTGAAGAACGTTGCAAAATGTGAATGTGAAACTCTCGGGGATCGGCCAGCAAGGATTTTCAGTCGTAGGTTGGAACATGGCGATGTTGATGCTTGCAAGAAGGGTGGTTTCTCGAATACCGTGTCTCTGGGCAAGTCATCGCATCGCTTCGACAAGAATCTCTTTCTTTGACCGAATGGGGATGATGCTGGGAGAATTATAAGTCTGTTCTAGAACCCTCTCCCGCTGGTAGTCAATAAGCAACGTTTAAACAGACATGGGTATTAAATCCAAAGACCTTGCAATGCTGTTAGCTGGGACAGGCATCAGTGATAAAGCACTCTTACAGTTGCTGATTAGAGCTTCCCCATAGCCATAATCCCGTATGTTCTTTATTACCCTCACCCCAAACTTCTTCAACCGTGGTATCTTACTCGCGAGTCGACACATATCCCCAGGCGTAAATGTAGGTGTATCAGTAGATCCGCATGCTCTAAAGACTGATATCATGTGGAGTTCTTGAAAGTCCTTCCATGTGTCATAAAGTTGCATATACTGCATCCTTTTTGCGTGAACGTGACGCTAAAACCGCTCCGTGACATCTCAAAGCTCATGTCCATGTAGGGCTTCTCTCGACGTGGGAGATCTATGAGGATCCCAAAGATGTTGTATACGATGTCATTAAATTCGATTTCATCTTTAGGGTGATGTTGAAGAAAGCCGCAGTCTCCAGGGCCTTGCGTACATCGCTTCAGTCGTTTACATATATGGCTGGCAAGAACGCACTTGACCGTGGTATTTCGAATATATGAGAGTCTTTGTGGTGTCGGACATGTGACATGTTTGGATCCAAGGACTTTATCTATTCTCGAGTGTAGGTATTTGAACAGGAATGGTACTGCCAGCGCCGTGATACACTGACAAGGGCGCTGAGCCTCAGTGTTTTTTCCCCATCGTAGTCCGCATATTATGCCTTGATGATATGGCTTTCGGAGATCCCAGATGATCTCTCTCCAGATCTCTGGTGGTAGATGCTCGGTAGGATCCATGCAGAGTGAAAGGAATGAATGAAGGGTGAGGTTGTTGGCCGTTGCAAGTTGAAGGTTTCAGAGGGGATTTGATGTTGGGTGCTGAGTTTGGCAGGGATAGAGCAACCGTGTAAGAGGATGATGAAATAATCTGCCAATAGATTTGCTTTAATTTTTCTATTTGTGAGAGCCGATTACATTTTATGTAAAGTCCCAACGCGTGGATTGGCTCATTCATATGAGAGCTTGGTTCGGTTGGTACGCCAAGCTCTGTCTGTAACAGCTTCTTGACCCTCCCTGTCATACTAGAGCCTCCCAGCACTAGTGAAACTTTTCTTATCGCGTTGTTCGGATAGCCCAGCGTTTTATTCAAGTCATGGCTCATCGATATCGAAATTAGCTTGACCAGAAACAAACAAGGTTGGTTGTGTCCCGCGCAACGTGCGAGCGTAGAGGGTCAATGAGCGAGCTGATGCCATGGCCAGCGGGGAAGCGTGATGATACCGTACGGTATGGAGACTCGACTGCTTGCTATTTGTTGTTTGCGCTATGAGCACCAAGAACTGAGTGGCCAAGTGACTTTGTGTGGTGAGCATCCCTAGAACTAGCAGTGCTGCCCGGCGACACTGTATTAGGAGAGTCGTTGCTTGGTGTTGAAACTGTTATACTCTGGGGTGACGGTGATGTGTTTGAAGCAATCGCAGCTTATAGCTTCGCAGCCTCTTGTTCCAAAGTCAGCCAAAAGCTCTCCGACCGTGGTTGCGGCTTTGAATCACTGTCCGCCCGCCTCTAGTACTTGTCGGACCATTTGACTGGTTGTCGGTAGTCAAGACACCTAACGCTCCTCTTGCCATATGCCAAGCATGCAGGGATCGCTCCATCGCACCGATATACTTCTCACCAGTTAGCGTTGAATTCTTTCGCTTGGATGAATCGCATCCACTCTGTTCAGTTCTCACCCTTTGCTTGCAATCGGCTAAACCAGCTGTATAATGCAACGTCAGTTAATCGCAACTAATGTGCAGATGAATAAATCATGCTCTTAAGGCGTGAATAGAATCTGCCTTTCGCACGAGGCTTCATTCTTTGGATCTGCTCCAGGTTGTTCTCTTTGTTTGCAAGGCAGGCGGATGCTTCTCTCGTTTTTCGTCGAAGAGCGGAATCAACGCATAAATAGGTCACTCCACTAATACTATTTCACCTTTATATCTCACACAACTAGTTATGATGCGCAAGAGCTACTTTTACCTAGTACAGAGACAGACTAACTTAAAGACAAGGACATTAGCATCTAGGCAACCCCAAACTCATGGCATTGTATGTTTGTGTTTCTATATACTATATGTTTAATAGAGGAAAGCAAAATCTTTCTATCTTATCTCGCAGCGAAACGAAAGCCATCAAGGACTTGCGGGTTTAAGGGAGGTTTGGCTGAAATGAGCTGGGGATAAAGATCAGATAAGATTAGATGCGCCAGAGAACATCGTGAGTGGAGTCGGATGACAATCTGTGGACGGATAAAAAGTGGTGTGGCTGATTAGGGATTATGATTGGGTCAATTGAGCCTCAATTGACATTGGAGTTATTCGCTGCTCGTTGGGGAAATACCCCAGATCTTCATTGATCACCATAAAACAACTGCAGCAGTTCGCGAGAATACGGAGGAACGTGCTTAATTGATCTCGGGTACCACAGCAATTCGGGCCCTCACAAATACATACCCAGCCGCTAGATTACTCGTACCAACCTGCGTCATCAAGCACCCGCCCACCACACGGCCCACGAAGCCGAGTCTCGCCCACATGGTATAAGTGATTGGTGCCTTTTAGTTCCCTGCTCGACGCATGTACCTTGCATGTGACGCAGCCATTTCTCTACGGGATGTGTGCAGTGTCGGATAGAGGAATAATGCCCACCACATCCAATCGTCTTGCACATGTGCTTCATCCCTCCCGTGCACGTGGGCCCTTGTTTATCTGCCGTGGGGGCCTTGGTCGATCCTTGTTGTTTTCCCCCTCTAACCCGTATTCAACTAGACCACGACTCGAGGGGGGACCGTGTAGTGTATGAATGCATGCGGCTTCCCGTAGGTGGGCGGGCCTACTTGGTTCTTAAAAGCCGGGCCATCTGCACCCTGCTGATCTCTGTCTCTTCTCCCCCAGGTCCTATATACGTTATTTTATTTGCTATACATTATTGCTCAAGTCTCAGGGCTTGGATTTCACGACAGTTATTGTTTTATCGGCAAAGCGGGGAGTCGGGACAGCATGGATCACAAAACATCCCACTTGCCGACATGGCAGAATAACAAAACCGCGAGCGAGAAGGACGGTTTCGCTGGACATGATGAGAAATCGGCGCTTTTGAACGACAATACGAAAAATCAACAAATGATGGATGTGCAGCAAATCTTTAACAATCGCCTTATGCCCGTCGCATTCGCTCTCCCGTGGGTGATGGGGATGTTGATTTCGTGGATCCCATTTACCAAGATCTCTCTTTACAACGCCCCCGATTTCCTGTACGTTCATCACCAACGCCTCATCTGACCGTGTCTAACGATTATAGTATTCTCGCCGCTCTCATCAGCACCCTTGAGGTCCTCAGCATCGTCGCAGTCTTTATCTTCACATCCCTCCGCCCCTCAGCGCTCGAAACCGAACCCAGCCCCAGCACGACGACTCTCAAAGAGAAATTCTTCCGCGCATGGTTCTGGTTCTTGTTCATCAGTCCATTTATTACCGGAATAATGGTTGTTTTGATGGCGAGCGACATTTCATGCGATCCGGAAGATGATCTGGATATGCATCAGCCAATCTGCCAAATTGGCATCCGTCTCATTAAAGCGACTGCTTTGTGTCGCGCTGGAATTATGTACGTCCCCTTCTCGACTCAATTACCTCTCTGACGATAAGCTAACATGTCATCAGCGCGACATTTCTCTTTGCTACATCTTCATATTTAGAACAACGACCTACGAAGCGCTGCACCGACTCGGACTCTGCATGATGTTTTGGAAAGAAATCTATGGCGTCATGATCTTTTGTAACAACGATACCCCAGAAAAGCATAAAATACACTGAATAAAAGCCAACCACTTATTAAACAAATAAACTTTATCCCAGCTTCAAGATTCCTCTACCGAAAACTTTCGGCGCCACTCGACATTTGTTTCTGATGACGTTCTTGTCTGTGTTTAGTGCTGCTTGAGTGCATTTTAGTGCTATCGCAGGTACTTGCTTTTTGGTGCTCGGATGTCGCTCGCGTTATCGTTGAATGACGCCACGTCCATGGGGCTTCCAAGCATTCTCCCCTCCCGAGATACCCGCCTCCCGAATCAATCCCCCTTATCGAGCGATTGCGTTGCTTGCATGCGTCGACATTGAAAATCGCTTGCGTTGCGTTGCGTTGCGTTAGTTTTGGCGTGCGTGGTGATACAATCCGCATCTCCCACTTTCCGGCAGTTGTCGTAAGCATTTCGCGTCGCACTGCAATCCAAACTCTGTTTTAAGCATAGCCAACTTTTCAGCCCTCCGCATTTCCATCCCCGAGCGTTGGCATGCAGCCAAAAGAATTGATTGATTGCAAGCGGTTGGCTCGCGTGCACTTTTTCTCTACCGAGCTAGACCGATAAAAAAAAAGAGAACTCAGCATTGAGCTGTGCCTCTTTGTGACATATTGAACATGTCCCTTGAACTTTGCTAACCTCGTTCAAGATGCGAATTCCTCGTTTTGTCTCGTTCGGTTGCTTCCGTAGGCGTAGCGGGCAGGGCGCTACGCCCGATTGAATCTTATCTTCCGTCTTCCGAGGTTAATGCCTTGGCTTGGATCCCTGCCGCACGTCTCATTTTATCAGGGACTGGGGATTGGTTAGACTTTGCAGTCAGCGCTGAATCAGCGCAACTCGGGCATCAATCGACTATACCGTATACAAACATATCGATCCAGTATGTGAATAAAAACAAACCATGATACCCTATGCCTAGGCTTGGATGAGAACATGATTGCGTTATTGGTCTTGTCTTATACTTGGCCTACGAAGATCTCACCGTAAATAACTAAATATATCTCATCATGTGTAGGACGATTCCACAAATAACTTTAATCGGCGTTATCAGCCTGATTGTGAAGGGCGAATGGGTAATCAAGAAGATACACGTCGCAAGCCAAAAATACTTCTGATAAGGATTTATTGGTATATGACTGAAGGGCCCCCAATGCGACATGTACGGTCGTCAGAATAGGCATCTCGGGCCGCTCGGTTACCTTATGAAATGTCGTTTGTTCAATTTATACGGAGTACATTTCTTGTGTAACCAGACTGACCAAATTGGCACTTTAAAAATAGAGAACTGGAATTAATTGCAATCCTTGTACTTCAGTCTATATGCAGGTATACCTCCAATCATCGCTTTTATAATAAAGTGGGAAAAGCAAAAAGAGAATCCAACAAAAAGTGTCCCAATTGGGTCTTGGCAGCCAACGCTTTTGTATACAAATGCAGTTCCCTTTTATCGCTCCCGATCTTTCAACAAACGCAAAAACAGATCCAATCGAAACAATGCCCTTCCTACTCCTTGCCAACTAGCCCTTTTCGTCTCGTCTCGACAACGGTCAAAAACTTGTGAAAAGCATTCCAATCATTCTCCTCCACCGAACTAACATCCATGAACTCCTTCCCAAGCCCAGCACCATAATCATAAGTATGGCCCCAACCCTCAATACGCTCCACATACTGGAAGACAGCGCCATAATGCTGAACAGCCTCAGATCCATACCGTCGAATACCAGTGCCCGTGGTATGAGGCAAAGGACACTCAAAGTGCTGATGCTTGGTATGTTGGAAAGGCTGGAAAATAGCCTCGTGGTCTTCTTCGACGTGTTCGTAAAAGTCCCCCTCGTAGGTAGGTTCAATCGCCTTCCAAGCACTGCTGTCGTCTAAGCCCCAGCCTTGTCCGAATTTGAAGACGCGGAGGTTGGGCATGGTATTAGCCCAGTGTTCAAAGATGTGGTGCCAGCGGGTATGTGTATGGTAAGTTGGAACCTCACGCCAGGCATTGCTTTTTACCCACTGGGCCTCCTCTTGACAGACCGCAACCGCAGTGGAGTTAGCCCGATTGCGATCCGAGTGCAGAACTGTGCACTCATCGAGATAAAGCTTCTCGATGCCAAGGGATCCGATCCACTCAACCTGCCCCCACTGACTGAACTCGAAGCCTCCCAAGGCAAGAACTTTGAGATTAGGCATATCGTTGGCACCAACTAGGCGGAAGTCCATGTTGGGAGACCATCTGCATGAGACTGAAGGAAACAGGGACAGGACCTGGAGATTGCTGGCGATGCGGGGGCTGAGCACTGCATCAAGAAGTTGGTCGTGGATAACCTGTGTTGTAGGGATGACTTTAGAGTCGTCAAGAACAGGCTGATCAGCTACGCTGATGCGCAGGTCCTTCAGAGATCCCGAGTTCACGCGAGACTGAAAACTAAGCAGCGCTTTGAGACCACTGACATCAAAGAGATTCGAGATGGCCAGAGTCTTAAGAGGAAGTGAAACCCCAGTCTTAGCCTGCTGACTAGACACCTTGGGTGGAGACATGATATCCCTGCCAACATATTCATGTACCTTCCAGCTCCCCTCCATGCAGTCAAACAGCATCTGCAAAAGTCGGAATTGCGTACTGTGGTAGAGATGAAAGTCATCGTGCTCTAGACGTATGTTGAGAGTGTCGAGTTTAGGAAACACGCAGATGGAAGGAATAGCACTGAAGAACTCGTCCATGAGCTCTTGGCGTTTATCTGTCGGACAAGATCCTGTCCATGTATCGCAAGTGACTTCTCGCACGTGACATCTCAGATGTGGCGTCATGGCGATGTTGATGAAGCGCTGTGGCTCATCTCCATAGGCGCGGACACGGATGGCGCGAAAGATGGTTGGTGTGATGAGGCGGCAGAATGTGTGACTGACGAGACGAAGGTCGATGAGGGAGTATTTGTATATGTATCCCAGGATCTGAACCTGAAGCTCCTCAGGGAGGGTAGAGAGAGAAGGAGTATACATGATGATGAAAACGATGAGAGAAGACAAGATGTGAAGTGAAATTGAGAGTGAAGCTGAAATTGAAGTTGATGAGTGGTCCGCGGAGATGAGATGACTGAAGTTGGCGTTGAGAGATAAGGCGATTGGTGGGGTCAGCTTGAGTCAGGTCCTCGGAAATATAAAGAAGGAAAAGAAAATCTGGGACAACTTCAGAACGAGAAGGTGATTTTATAGACAGTAGAATGTTAGAAACTTCCGTCTGATAAAAGCTTGATTTCTGAGTTCGTGAACGAAATGAGAAGATTGGGAGCGTGACTGGCTATGACGGCCAATCAGCGAGGCGAGCCATGACGGGTTGAAAACTTGAAGTTATTCTTTCAAAGGAAATGAGGTGACTGGCGCATGATTGTATAGACTTTTGTATGGGTGTGGTCATGTGTGAGAATGAAAGCTTGAAGGTCTCAAGGTTTGGAATAGAGGCTCAGAGTATAAGGCTGTAGGTTGACCAATGAATGTAACGAGATAAACCAAGGAAAAGAATGAGAAATTTAAACAGAAAACGATAGGGTTTCCTAAAATATAGTTTATAAACATCTGATTGCATGTTCCAAGACTTTTTATCTCATGACGTGTCATATCTTCTTTCAACAACTCTATCATTCCTGATTGGCTCAATCATCCTTCGTCCAATGATACTTCGCAGCTGGGTGATCAGCAGGCGGTCTAGCAACGCCCTTCTTCCCATAGACATTCTCCCTATACGTGCCTCCATCCACAGCATAATCCTCCCAAAACAATCCTCTCTCCCTCAAGACAGGCAACAAATCAGAGATGACCTCCTCGAAACTCGCTGGCATAAGAGCATACGCCAGATTGAAACCATCAACGTCAGCTTCATTAACCCATCGCTCCAGCTCATCTGCAATGCGCTCTGGTGTTCCTGCGACTGTGGCTCCTAGACCACCGACCTTGATATGGTTTGCGACAGTGTGCTTCGTCCATTTTGGAACACCTGGGATTGACTTGGACCATGATTCCACAGCTGAGCGAATCGCGTTTGACTCGACATACCGTAATTCCTCATCATCACCATACTGCGCAAGATCAATCCCCGTCCAGCCCCCAAACAGCGCCAACGCACCATCCTCAGACCCATAGCTCACAAGCTCCTTATACTTAGCATCAGCCTCCTCCTGCGTCTTTCCAATGATCGGACAAAACATGGCCAGAAATTTAATCGCTTTGGGATCACGGCCGAATTGCTCTTTTGCTAGGGTTCTGATCTCAGCTATGTTCTTCGCCACCGTGACGGGGCTGTGGCCAGCGACGAAAATGGCCTCGGCGTGCTTGGCGGCAAAGTTTTTTCCGGCTTTGGAAGTCCCGGCTTGGAGGATTAGGGGTGTGCGTTGGGGTGAGGGTTGGCAGATGTGAGGGCCGGGTACGGTGTAGTATTTTCCTTCGTGGTTGATTAGGCGGACTAGGGAGGGGTCTGTGTAGATGCCCTTTTCACGGTCAAGTTTGACTGCATCGTCTCGCCACGATGATTGCCTAGATTTGTGAGTGAAAAGTCAAATGAAGATGGTGAGTCACGTACCAAAGCTTGTAAGTGACATCAACGTATTCTTCGGCGATAGCATATCTCTCATCGTGGCTCGGCTGCTCAGTATGTCCGAGATTTCGAGCAGCAGAGTCAAGATATCCAGTAACGATGTTCCAGCCCAGTCTTCCGCCAGTAAGATGGTCCACAGTGCTGAGTCTGCGAGCAAGATGATAAGGCTGTTCATAAGTGGTCGCCACAGTTACACCAAAGCCAATATTCTTAGTAGCTGCAGCCATAGCTGGCACGGTAGCCAGGGGTTCATTGACAGGCCACTGCGCGCCTGAAATGATGGCAGGATCTGGATTGCGAGGGCCTTTGTAGACATCATAAGAACCCTAAAAATGTGAGCGATATGATATACAATGCAATGAGAGTAACTCACAAGAACATCAGCGATGAAAATACCGTGAAACTTTCCCTTTTCAAGAAGTTGGGCCAGTTTCACCCAGTGACTAATATTATTAAAATCCCATGACTTATCATCTGGATGTCTCCAAAGACCAGGTGATTGATGACCACTGCATGATTCAACAAAGGCATTGATAATGAGCTGCTTCTTAACCTTGGGGGTGTCTTGTGATTCAGACATTTTGACTGCAAGTTATCACTCAAAATTGAGTGAATGAGGGGTAAATAATGAGGTGATATTAGTTAATGAGACTTTAGGTGAGTGTACTACTCATATAAGTGAAATGCGACATATTAAAGTGTTGCGCAATCGACCGACCAGAATCGCGTGCTTGAGGAGATGGTGGGGCATTCGCGTGTACCTTGAGATCTACTTGCATCAATTGCCGATATCAGATGGTGTGACGAGACTAAACACTATTTCTCGGATAAATGGATGTGATATAAAAAGCCGCTTATTTCATTTTGTGGCTTAATCGTGTAACCCGACAGCTGTTCATCTTACTTGAGACAACCCCTGACTTCCACTTTAGGAAATTCTCATGTTCTTCCACAGAAACGGGCCAGTGCTTTTTTCCTTTTTCCTTTTTCTATGCAAAGTACCGAGGACCGGGTAGTTGGTGGGTAAGTAATTGCCGAGATAAGCGTTGTAGATCACGTCAGTTTGTAGCTGCAGGGTTTGGATATCATATTTCATCATTTTAGGGCGGAACACGCCACAACCTTGATACCCCAAACTAACTAGGATCCTGAAGATGAGGCAAGAGAGACAAAAATATCGATGTATATTTGTGTCCAGAGACTATGACCTACGGCTGTGTAACACAAAGTAAGCACGAGGCTGAGTGTACCTCGGTAAGAAAAAAGACCACCTCCCAATTCCACCATATACAGGCCATTTATAGGCTGTAGAGAGTGAAAGGGTTCGAATCATTATTAAAGTCGTAAAAGAACTAATTAAATATATTTTAAATATATCGTCAGCTTTGCTAGATATTTTAATCTCATCTCTTGGGATACAGCGTCATGGGTTTTGCTCCTATTGAAGTTCCTCCGCCTAACCAGTCGCCGACTTTGGGGTCTCCAAATTCATTGAAAATAGACCCGATGTTGAATCTCTCGTCGCCGAAGATGACCCCAGTCCTATGAACCCGCCAGTGAATGCTGCCGTGGGAAACTCGGCCATGCACTCTGAGAAAATATCAGTCTCTAGCGCGTCGTGTTAGCAGATATACTCAAAGGCCGAATCGGAGAAAAGGGATGCTGTCGCAAGAGGCCAGAAATATTATTCACTTGGACAGCTTACCTTCGCATATGTCCCAAGTAAACTGATCAAGCGACATATCTGTATTCCAAGGCGTGTCGGAGGTAGAAGCAGCCAGAGGCTCACCAGCTTCTTGTTCCTGTAACCCTAGTCTGAGGCTCAGATACTGAATCGCCCGCCTAGCTTCTATAGATACTGTGGCAGAGTGCAGCCAGTGGGGATAAGCGTTCCGTAGCAGATCGTGAATCTTTGCCCCTGTGCTGTCATCTAGCGAAACGTCTGGTAGTGACCTGGCCAGCTGTACATAGTAACACAGAATACTCACGCCCAGCAAGAAAACCGCCCTCGGCCGGGAGGACAGGAGCATCCACCTGGCCCACCTTGCAGGATACAGCAGTCCATCTCCTTGTGTTTCCTCCAGCACTATCTGCTGAAACTCGAGAATCTTGATCGCTGCTTGGACGCAAGCGTTACGTGAGCATTGAAAACATGTCTGGGTATACGGTGGTGCGAGATACTTCCGGTGAAGCCAGATTGTTAGTCTTTGTATGGCGAGCTGGAGTAAGACGCGGTGCATGACGATCTCAGGCGCTACCATGAAAGATTGACTAAGTGGCTGCCATTTGAAAATTGGCGGTAGTGATGCCTCAGCTTGTTGTAGCTTCTGGTCTAGGTCCATAATTTTGGTGTACGGATGCTCCTTGGTGTCGTTGACAAGATCGTTGACCAGTCCCATTACTTTATCTATCCTCCCCTTAGCCACGCTGTATAGCACAGGTGTCACTTCCGTCTCAGGTCGCGAAGGAGGTATTTCGCGGGTATTCCCATCGAAATCCGAGTCTAACAAGTTACGCGGCTCAGCCGTGTCATATTGCCGTGACTTGAGAATACAAGGCAATGCCATCTGGCTCGAGAGACGAAGATCCAACTGCACAATGACTGCCCACACGCGCCGCCGCATCTCGCCGGCAAATGGGGAAATGCTTGGGAAGTTGTTGGGGTCCCGATGGTAGCCCTGACTCAGTGCGAGCTGAACAATGATGCCTTGCACAAGCCACAGCCCAGTCTCATCATTCTGGGACATGAACGACTCACAGATGAGATAATTAATCAAAGTTTCTATTACGTATTCCCCGCCTTTGGTGTACTGGCCCAACATGAGGCTATGAAGAGTCTGTTCTCGAAATAGGCGCACGCGTTCTTGAATTTCTGGATCTGTTGGGTCGTCGATTGAATGTTGACATAGTGTAGCAACGCACATTACGCTGAAAAGGAGACCAATCCATATGCAAGACATTGCTGAGGGGTCCTGCCAGAACTTCTCATACTATTCAAGTGGATCAAACTGTCAGCCAACCTAAAACGAGTTCAGGAAGTCGATATCGAAAGGAGGAAAAGGGTTGGTTTCATGTTAAAGGCATATACTCCGATACCTAGCAAATATCATACCTGTTGGAGAAAATGTCCACTGTGAAGTATGCTTGGCACGACGCCTTGTGTGTTGAAGTATCTAGCGACCATACGATCCACAACAGGCCGGGGCGGAATAGAAGTAAGAAGATCAGCTTTTGTGGTATGAACGGGCTCATATAGCAATCTAGGCCCAGGGTTTTGGAAAAGAGCAAGATCGTTGGTGGCTAGCATCCGGGCCTCCTCTTCCTCCTCGTAATGGTCTCTTAGCTCAGAGATGCTGTCGAGCACGGCGGCCCAGTGAACGCTTCCGACGTAGCTGGCACCGACACCATGTGGACTGGGACGCATGCTGCCGGGGTCTGAGGGTGATAGTGCAGGGGCGGGGGATTCAGCACTGGCATTTCTCTGCGGTGGCTTGGTTTGGGATGAATGCCCTCGAATGAGACCATCAGGATCAACGTCGGGCGTACTTTGTTGCTGCTGCGCCAGTAGAGAACGAACAAGTTCTTCGAGCTGCTGGATACGATCACCGACACTGACTTTGCCCTTGCTCTTACTTGGCCCGCCTAATTCATAGGTGCATGATAACCCGATTCCTCTATTCGTGCAGGTTTTACATGGCAGCTGACGATCACATCGCACTCTAGTTTATTACCCATTAGTCTAAAGGCTGGCGAGAACGATAGCTGGGCGAGTTTACTTTCGGTTCCTGCAGAAGGTGCATGACAGCAGCGGCTTTTCCCTCCGACGATCTCGAAGTTGAGGCAGCGAGTCTTTGATTACAGTGCTGGACGACTGACGTGGCTGGTTCGGTGTATCGGTATGGGCGGGAGTCTGAAGAGTATCCATGAAATGTAGGCTTTAGTTTGTTTGTATGGAAAATGACAGTGGTTGAAAACAAGAGCGGAAATTAGCATATGGAGTATTCGACGGAGCAAAGTGGTGGTCGGTGTTGAGGAAAGGCGGGGCTATGGCCGGAGCATTTGACGAAGCATTTGACGGAGCATTTAATGAGCCAGTCAGAGGGTCGTAATTGTCGACGCCCCACCTTTTCACTTCCGGCTTTACCAGACAGTTCAGTAGGGCTGATATGTAAGGAATATCGGCTAAATATCATAATTACTTATCTCATGCCTCCTATTGAAGCACTCTAAGATTATTATAGAGAGTTTAATATATACTACAGATTAGTTGAGATCGATAACAGTTATAGCAGGTGTTTGTCCTGGTATCCTTTCCTTTGATTTTGATTCGCTGGATGCTCTGTTGCTAACAACATCAAACGGAGCAAATCCGGGGCAAACAGGCTCACGCCGCATTGCCAACTGCCACTTGAGTTTGGCCTTAAAAGAACCATATTTCTTGTCTTATGTCAACTTGTAACTTGTTTTTCAATACGCCTGCCATATAAAAAGAGGCAGTAAAGCACGAAAATCAAAGAAGTCAAATAGCTTACTCAACCACTACACCACACGAAGACGGGTATCTAGCAACAATGGCGAAAGGTCAAGCCGAGAGCGGTAAGGCCGTTTTTGTTGATAGAGAAAGCATGGAAGTCAGTTCCAATACAACAGTTGAGGGCAATACTGGCCATGAAAAGAAGCCGAATATCGACAACCAAGGAGAAGCGAGCTGTCATGATAACCAGTCTGAAACTTTAGGCAAAGACATCATGAAGAGTCCTATAGCGGCTCCTACACCAGACCCAAATGTCGTCGACTGGTCTGGTCCGAACGACCCCGCAAACCCACGCAACTGGTCCAAAGCCTACAAGTTGACCAACATTATAATCATCAGCTTATCCGTCCTATACACCAATCTCGCAACCACCATGTTCGCCCCCGGCGCCGCTACCATGAAAAGAGAATTCGGCTACAAGAGCAGCACAATTGAAGTCCTTACCATCACCATGGCATCACTCGGTTTCGCCCTCGGCCAGTTGTTCATACCCCCTATGTCTGAAGTCTTTGGCCGTATGCCTATCTACCGGACAAGTTCAATCTTTTACATGGGGTTTACAGCTGGTTGTGCGCGTAGCACGAATGTTGCAGAGTTTCTGGTCTTTCGGTTGTTGACGGGCATGGCTGCAGCGTCGTATATGTCTACTGGAGGCGGAACGGTGGCTGATCTTTTGCCGAAGGAAGAGAGGGGTGTTGCGATGGCTATTTTCACGGCTGGGCCACTTTTCGGCCCTGTATGTTTCCTTTCGGTGTTCTGGGGAATTGAGTAGGCTGATAGTGAAAACAGGTCCTTGGTCCTATCGTGGGAGGATTCGTGGTTGAGCATCTCGGGTGGAGGTGGTGCTTCTACCTCATTTTGATCCTCGTAAGTCTAAAGCCGTCTACTGCTTATTTGAAACATGCTAACAGATGATCTTCCTGAAAGGCCGGCGCAGTCACCCTGATCACCTTCATATTCATACACGAGACGAGCGCTATCAGCATCCTAAAATCAAAAGCTGCTCGACTTCGTAAAGAAACAGGCAATCCGAACCTCCGCGCCGTTGGTGATAAGCAGACTCCAGTCAAGCAGCTTGTGATACACGCCCTAACCCGACCGATGAAGTTCCTCTTCACATCACCCATCGTCGCTTTGATTGCACTCCACATCGCCTTCAACTTCGGTGTAACCATGCTTCTTTTCGCTAAATTTCCTACCGTCTACGAAAATACCTACCACTGGAGCGTCAGTGTTTCCGGGCTGGCGTACATTGGAGTTGGAGTTGGCTGCGCCATAGGCGTTATCACCTTTGCCAAGCTGAGTGATCGTCTTCTGAATGGTAAAGAAGGACAATACCGCCCTGAAAGACGGCTTATCATGATGATGTTTGTGTCTCCGATGTTTCCAATTGGTCTGTTTATCTACGGTTGGACCACTGAGTACAAAGTACACTGGGTCGTGCCCATAATTGGCACTGCGATCTGCGGACCCGGGGCTGTTATTGTCAATTCATCATCACAGACATACATAATCGACATCTTTGGGCCTCAAGGGGCGGCGTCAGCACTTGCAGCGATTACTCTCCTTCGCAATCTTACGGGTGCTTTTCTGCCCCTTGCCGCTCCAACACTCTATGCCAGCCTTGGATTGGGCTGGGGAAATAGTGTGTTGGCCTTCATCACGGTCGCTTTTATCCCCATGCCGATTTACTTCTACTTGAATGGTGCTTCCCTGCGAAAAAGTTTTCCTGTCGAGATCTGATACAGAGGTGTCATTACCTTGGTTGGGACTTTTATTCCTTGGGAGGAACCAAGCGATGCTGAATCATTGACCACTCTGTCTATGAATGATTCTAATATTTATTCTTCTTTTTTATTTATCATATTTGCTTCCTATGTTTGGTTATTCCGTGTTACATCAGACTATAATATAGAACAAGCTGAAGAGATATAAATGTAACCTGATATAATATAAAAGACATTTCGCCGATGAGTACCCCAAGACATTAACAACAATCAAGAGTAAGTTAATCGAAATACCTTGATTGAAATGGTGACCATTGAGGTGTAGTGCTTAGTCATGCTGGATGACATGCTCTGTGCCGCTCATATCATCATTTTAGACCAAAACACGCCAATACCCCAGTCGAACCTTGATGACGCCAATCACGCAATAGAAGATCAGCTCATGGGTACAGTCGCTAGATAACCGCTTTGACATTGACACAATTACTGGAGAATGATCGCCATAGATAAATTGCTCAACTGCCGAGGTTAGCTGGAGCTGCATACAATGTTACCCGTTTGTCCCTGCAGCTCTGATAACGACATACCCGAAGCTGTACACGCAATGTGAGGAGCCGTGTGCCTATATAGACAGCATGATTCTCAAACCACTGTCCTCAGTTCATTATTCTTCATAGAGTCATACTGTCATTATAACGAAGCATTTCTCATCATGGCTACCACTTTCGAGAGTTCTGACCCAGCTGTCTACAAGGAGTACGAGGCTCAGTGGTCCACTCTCCCTACGGATGCCGAAGGCTGGATCAAGCGTGCCAAAGATGTGGCTCAAGTCCTAGCAAAAGACGCTCCAGCTCGAGAACGCGCAAACAAGTCTCCCAAGGCCGAAGTTGCTCTCCTCAAGCATTCCGGCCTTCTCAAGATTCTCGGTCCAGCCAAGTATGGCGGTGGCGAGCAGCCATGGAGCGTTGGTTTCAGAGCAATTCGCGAGGTTGCCAAGACGGATGGGTGAGTTATTATCTACATGATTCTGAATGATGGATGCTGATTGATGTTAGATCTGTTGGCATGCTTCTCGGCTACCATCTCGTCTGGTCCACAACCGCCAACGTAGTCGGAACACCTGAGCAGGCAGACCGCACGCACAAACTAATCATCTCAAACAACTACTTTGTCGGCGGTGCTGTGAACCCTCGCGACAATGATCTCAAGATCACTTCAAATGGAGATAAGCTTGTCTTTAACGGTTTCAAGAACTTTAGCACCGGTGGTGTAATTTCAGACTTGACTGTTCTTGAGGGTGTTTATGGTGAGAAGGAAGAGCATATCTTTGCTATTGTCCCGACGCAGCAGGCTGGAATTCAGTTTAAGCATAACTGGGATAACGTTGGACTGAGACTTACAGAGTCCGGGGGTGTTAATATCGAGAATGTTGAGGCGCCATGGGGTGATGCATTGGGATGGGATGTTGAGGCGAAGAAGCCTGATCCTAATATTCTGGCAATTCCTTTCACAAGTCTATTCTTGCCGACGTAAGTTGTTCGCGTGTGCTATTATTGTTCAGACTTACTAACATGGAATGTAGAATCCAACTCAACTTTGCCAACCTCTACCTCGGCATCGCAGCTGGTGCTCTTGAATTTGCCAAGGAGTATACTCTCAAGAATACTCGAGCTTGGCCCTTTGGTGGTGATGTAAGTACCAATGTCACCCTTGACAACATTCTCTAACAGATCATTAGAACAAGGAGAAAGCAACAGACGAATTCTACATCCTCTCCACCTACGGCAACTTTTTCGCCCACCTCCGCGCCGCCGAAACTCTCGCCGAGAAGGTCAACGCTGAAGCTGACTCCCTCTACGCCAAGTACTCACAAGACCGTTCCGCGGTTACAGCCGAGCAACGCGGCGAGTTTGCCGAATGGGTCGCTAGTCTCAAGGTCGTCACTACAGACACTGGTCTCAAGATCACTTCTGGAGTGTTTGAAGTCACGGGCTCGAGATCTACGGCTGCAAAAGTTGGGTTGGATAGGTTCTGGAGGGATTTGAGAACGCATACGCTGCATGATCCTGTGTCGTATAAGAACCGGGAGCTAGGAAGGTATCTTTTGCTGGGAGAGTATCCTGAGCCTACTTGGTATACTTGATTAGTTAGATAGCTTAGACCTTCGTAAATGAGAGTATCATACCCCGCCTAGTACTTGAGACAAATGATTATTGTATAAGAAGGGCGCAATTTGCCGATACTTGGCTCTCTACAACCTAGTCTCTGATACATGGGACCTGAGCGATCAAAAAGGCCAGCCCTCGCGTCGTGTAAGAATTCCAATTTACCTCCAGATATCTCCAACGTACCATTTCCTAAAAAGAAAATCCCTAGAATAAAAGAGGTCCTTACTTTCGTGAACCAGAACCTCAGTTCTTTGCCTTGTTAGTCTCTGGACCTGTGTAAGCCGCAGTCTGACCAATCTTGGTCCAAGGAGCGAAAGCCTGTTATTGTGGTTAGTCTCTAATTATCATTGACTGGAAGAAATACTTACATTCTTCACATTGTGCAGCGTTGCAGCAAGTTCGGGAAAGTGTCGACACAAAACATCCTTCATCGTATTATTCTGCACCCAATTGATGCCCTCGCGAGTATACACCTCAGGACACCAGCCATCACCGGCGAGGAAGCGATCGGACTTGATGCGACGAGTGGCCATGAGGATAAACACACGGAAGGCAGTGTCGCTGAAGCCAAAGCCCTTGGGCAGAGGTTCGCTGAGCGTACCAACTAGAAGATCCACAGCCTCGAGATCACCATCGTAAACTTCTTCCAACTCAGTTGCCAACTTGGCATCACCGCCTGTGAGATCAAGGAAACTCTTTGCGGGTGTCATGTGGAATAGGCGACGGAAAGCGTTGTAGCGAGGAACGCCGCGCTCACGATCACGAAGGATGTCAATGGTTCCCAAGTCCAAGTGTCGACCGTGAGGAAAGTCTTTGTCGCCTGGGATATTCAAGTCTCGTAGGAAATTCGGCATATTGTGGGCTCGAATAGCACCTGGATGATTGACGCCGAAGGAGTAGAAGACATCGGCGAAGGAAAGGCCGAGACCTGATTTGTCTTCGTCGAAAGGCTTTCGGGCTGACTCGAATGCAACCTCTTTGATGGGTAGTGTGCCTTTGTGTTGACCGTCTTTAATGCTGAAAAATGCTACGTTGTCGGGAATGAGAGGATGGAGACGGTAGACGGAGACGAATTCTTCTGTGAGGCAGTATGGGACATTGTCGTGATCGACGCCTGATCCGGGAATACCAGAAATGACTTCTGATTTGTTGTCAAAGACACGGCCAAAGACATGCCAGAGCTAGCAATTCCTGTTAGTAATTAATCATCATAAGCAAGGTTCGAAGACATACCTTGTCGCCCAAAAGTCCCCACCAGTTCGCGTTCATTCCAATCTGCAGCGCCGGATGCTGCAGAATACCAGGTGTCCACTCGACAGTATGAATCTTTGCCATAAGAGCACAATTGATCAGTCGAGCAGTATCAAATATCTGATCACTAGACCAGCTCGGATTCGAAAGATGAAGCTGCGTAGCAATGGCGTTATGCTCAAGCGCAAATAGCGTATGAAGAAGTTCAAGTCCCAACCACCAGTTCTGTCTGAACCCAGTCTCGGGAATGCCATCATCCGATCTAGGGAGGAACTGCACGCCATCTTCGCGTGTGACATGAAGTTGACCGGGATATGACTTGTCACACTTCGCTCGGAGAGCTTTCGTCTCAGCTTCAGTTGATCCGTAGATCTGAGAGGCGTCCCACCAATGGGTGCACTCGTTGGTATAAGCCGGTGTCTCGATATCCTGTTGTGAAAGGGCATCGTCTCTCTTTGTTCGAGGGATTTTCATGATGCGCTCAGACCATCTGTCGGCTTTGTCTAGAGGAATCTCCACGTCTTTGTCGCCGTTTGTGATAAGGAAGTGCTGTGCCCAGTCATGGACTTGGAACTGGATCCAAGCTGCGGCGAGAAGATTGACGATCTCGGCGGGTTTGAACTCGCCTTCCGGTCTAGCCAGGATCTTTTCTGAAATAAGTCTCGGGTTGGGGGTGAGCAGCTCTTGTTGACTTGGCGGCGTGGTATACTTTCTTGGAACATTTCGACCGAATCTCATTCCAGCACAACCCATCTTTGGCTGCGCCAGATCATTGAAATCGCCATCTGAGTTCCTATTCGAGATGAATTTGGAGTTCTTCATGGGACAATCAGCTTCAGTACCCTGGAACTCGACATTGGGGTAGGTGTCGTGAAGGTTCTTCTCGCGGAGTTCATATCGAAGAGCGAGTAGATTGAAAACACCAAGCCATGTGGGGAGCTTGTGCCAGTGGACAAAGATGTTGACAAATTTCCAGAGACGGATGTAGGCGGACTTGAAGATGGATTTGAGGGAGATCATGCTGAAGTGGGAGAGTCCAATGAGTAGTGTAACAATGGATAAAGTAATGGCGAGAGACTCTTTACTGAGTACTGCAGCCATGGTGCATGTGTCCCTCACATTTCAGCTGGGGATCATGGTCGCTTTATACCTGTAATCGCAGGCTGCAAGCTAGGCAGAATACAGACACATGCAAGTCATCCCTCCTTGTGATCTATCACCCGTTGGGCGAGAGGCGTCGTGCTAGGTATCAAAGTATGTGATGAAGCTAATTTGTTGACTCACAGAGCTGTACCCCCCTCCATTCCATATTGTCCCGAGCCGTTTACCTATCGTCAGCTCAGAATGCGGTGTTGCCTAGTCGAAAAGGAGAATGGCATTCCACAAAGTGTAATATCGGTCACTGCCGAAGCTTATTGTAGGCAGTCACAAGAGTCTCGTCATACACCGTTTGGGCTGTGCATTGCATGTGTTACTCACAGCAAGTGGCCAAATGAGTGCATGAGTATTACGAACATGTGAATTCAGAAGAGGGGGAGGCCAGGTTCTTGTGGCGTTTATTCTATCTCGTGGCTGCGGCTGAAGATACGTAGGTATTTGGTGGTTGAAGCTCATTTCTCCCGTTACGAAAACGTCGTGTTTGATTGGTTGATAAGGGTTCGCAGCTGAGACACGGCTATCCAGCTTTCAGCTGGACTACGTTTTCGGTAACGGTTCTCCGATTCCTTCGTTGGGATCCAGTGGAGGTTGGCGGGATCAAAATGACAAAGAGGTGTAGCGACATGGATGTAGGCGCTTGATACGTCAGTAGATAGGAATATCATCAAATCGCGCATACTCTGCTACAAACTGCACCTTCAAGAGGGGCCTTGGGGTATTTTCATTGAAGAGCTTTCCGGATATATCTGGCCAATAGCGGGACAGATCCTTAGAACTAAGCAGTGCTGGGTCTGTTTCATAATCTGAACTTCCAATCTCGAGCCGCTGGTGACTCGTTTAGGCTCGCCCTGTCTCTATGTTGAAATGAGGTAAAAACGTCAGCCTCACTACGGCTGGAAAGGCCAATCCATAATCCCATATAACAAGGTTAGAATTGAAACTGCACAAGGAGTTTCACACCGACAACAAGAGGTTTCCAATGAAATGGCTCGGCTGGCTCGTGACAAGGACCCTAGCAACGTCAGGAAAAGCAAAAAGGGCAGTGTGAGACCTGTGTACTCTGTATAATAGTCAATTTCTTTCTAAGCCTGGCAAGTTAACTAAGTTTCTCTTCTGATTTAAGCTCTAAGCCACAAATCTCAACCTATGATGCATGTCTGATTGTCATCATAGCTTACTTCGCTCGCTCACTCCTAATGAGGATTTCCCGACGAGATCTTTATTATGCTTCCCCTTTATAATCATGCGAATAACATTAGGGTCCACGAAAGCAACAAGCAGTTGCTCGTCGCCTTTCTTGTTACGCAGCCTATCATAATAGAACTTGCTTCTTTCCAGGTCGCGGTGCCAGTATCTCTCATCGTCAATATCCTTCATGAACACCCGGCCTTCAGGCCAATCGTTGGATCCTCTGAAAACAAAAGTGTTTTCCTCAAAAGTGGCATATGGAGAGATCAAAAAGCGTTCACGATTGCGGTCGATTTCCTTTGCAATGCGAAGATGAGTCTGGTTTGGCTCTTTGTGCTCTATAGAAGGGAATCCGTTGATTGTGTATATCGATGTGTGGACGAGAGAGCTAATCACCTCTGCCAGGGTCGTTACCCAGAAGCCTTCTGGGAACTTGTCGAGCAGGTGAAATATAAGGTGGTTGAACATAACTGCTTCAAGCCAGTCGAGCGACGATGCGAAGGGTGAACAATTGTGAGCCCAGTATGAATGATTGGGTCGTCTGAGCCTGGGATGGGGATAGAGAGAGCGGAAATGAACCCAACGAGATTGTTATCGAGATGGGCAAGGACAACCATCTTATCCACAAGCCAGTTCGTACCACGAGGTTCTTTCAGCACCTGGTAATTCGGTATTTCGGGTAGACATTGACTGCATAGATTGCGTAATGATGCGTGGAGGGTCTCTTGCTGAACATCAGAGAGGGGAGTTTCCCCGGTGATCAGCTCGAAATGATATTTAGAGCTCATCTTTCCAAGCTGAACTAGGCCTGAGCAGCAACGTTGTGAAGAAAGTAAGTGTATGGAATTAGAAATTGTGGTCTAGAAGAAAGGCTTGAGAAAGTTGGAGAATGCAGATTTGAGACTGGAAGAGGCCAGTATTTATCATTTCAAGACTTCACTTAGCCTGTACTAGTATTGTATTACATAGCGACGACTTGGCCCGATGACCCCCAACCCCCAATCCTCTCTAGATGCCCCAAAATAACAGCCTCAATAATATCAAAACATGCGCCTTAACCATCGCGTTGACGCACTGACTATAAAGTCTCATCTTTCGATATACTTTAGCCTAGATAGATAAGTTTCTGGCTAAAGACCTTACTTATTCTTAATAGGTAAAAGTATGGAGCAATTATTTACTCCAGAAAGCTTAACATAAAGCCAGTACCAGTCTCGATCGTTCCGCTCTGGAGTAAACGAAATTAACTGCTGGCTAAGTCCTCGTATAAAATTGATACTATTTTTAAAAAGCGCTGCACTACGTTTAGTAGAATTTAATAAAAGGGAATAAACTTTTAAACACGAAAGCTTAATATAAGTAAGTATATCCCTGGAATCGGCATTATCACATAGCATTACCGTACGAACGCAATAGAGGCTGACCAATCAGTTTCAAGCTCTAAGCTCCCTTATAGTACCTCTGCATTGTCACTGTAGATTTGTGGTCAGCGCCCGCAGAACTCGAGACACGATATCAAGGCCACTCCGGGACGGGCTTATGTTACAAAGTCAACATGGGCCCTATTGTGATTAGCTCGGTCTAAAGGAGATATTTCCTTTTTCATGTTTCCTAGAATGTTCAGGATAGTCTAATAGAATGGATTTCTGTTGAATTCTTATGTTGTCAGCTGTGCCGCGATGGGCAATTGTGGGGTCAAGACAAACACTTCTAACCATAACTTCCATACTCTATGTTCCGTACTGCTAGACATTGCTCATGTGGCCCCGGATTTCATCAAGAATTGCAAGAGGGTTTCGGTATCTCGGCACAGAAGCTTTATGGCCTTTACCTCAATCCCACTCAAGCCCCGAAATTATAGTAGGCCGTTGTTACATTCTTAAAACTACTAGCAGGGGTTTAAGCCCCCGGGTCACCCGGTGTGTCTATTAGAACAGGGCATACTATAAATATCGTCTCATTGGGTTCTGATTAGTATGTACTCCGTATTGAGTACAGATTAAAGTTTAACTCTGTATTATTAATTAGTAAAAGGTTTTTAAATATAAATAGGACAGCAATTACATATTCTCTTTATCTCTTTCTTTACTCAATCTATATATACTAAATTACAAAAATACAGAAATCTATATAACGAGCCTGTTCTGGAAAACCACTTCTTTCTTTTTCATTCTAATCTGCCTGTTCCAAGATGAGGCCAACGATATTCTTTTCAATCATTTCAACAGTTGTTGCTTTTTCTGATCTTGCATCTCACCCAAAAAAATCGACTCGTCTTACGCCAGGACGAAGGCGAGGCCGTATGTGCAAACTGTGACTACTCCGTTACGTGCAACGGCGTGAAAGTGGTAAGTACTTCTCGATTGCTATTTTATTTTCTCTTTTGTTCTTACTCTAATGTTTGTTCTTATAAGAACTGTGTAAGAAGAAGAGAAATAGTTCATCTCTCGAAGCGTCAGGAGGAAGCACAGATCCGAAATGTCTGCAATAACTGCAAGAATAATATTGTTTGTGGAGGTCAAAGAATTGTAAGTCGCCTGAGACTTGCTAGTTTCGCCGTTATCCTTCCCATTTACTATAACTACCTGATAGAACTGCTCATAAGAGAGCAGCTTGAATAGATGGCCACCTACTGGTAGACAAAGGCGTGGCTTGGGTAGCCGTTGACAAGCTTGCCATTACGTAATTGTTTGTCAGGATAGTGGCTGTTGATGGCAGCACCTGTGAGGTATCTATCTCGGTAGCGGAAACAGAGAATTCTTCTTGAAGTGCTTTCCCCCCATTGTCCATAAGACTACCAGCTTCTCCCCACTTGCCGCTCCACGAAACGTTGACAGTCTTTCCATTTGTGATGGTCAAGTAGTTGTTGTACGTACCAGTCACAATGAAATCACCCAGAAATCCGTTCTTTGCTGCCAAAACGTCTGGTAGTCAATATCCCAGAGCTAAGTCGTGGCCTCGACCGTCGCGTTACAAGTGTTGCTGCGAATGTACGCCGCATCACCTCCGATCTTGGCGAATTCGGTTGTATTGTGAGTGACTTCCCTCAACACAGACTTGTCCCAACCCATAATTAAATCGTCATAGTAGTGGTATGTTTAGGAAATGATTTGGTTGCTTCTCAAGTCCACGATATACGTATTGTTGAGCCCTAGATCACCGATCAGATCCTGCAAATAGCTCTAGTTAAGGCTCTTAAGAATGTTGCCAGCAAATTCTATTAGTCAATTGCACTTTGCAGTCGGTTGTGCCATATTCTGCTCCATTCAATGGTCGCTGCGATCACCTGCGCTGCTGTACCTTACTCCTCTTCACATTTCGTGTAACAATGATAAGTCCGCAACAAAGATCATTTCCAAATAGCATAAAAACTTAGTCTGACTCACCTACAGCATGCATTACACCATGCTTCAGATAGTCTAGCTGGCAATCACGTTATTAGACTCGTGACTCCTTCCGCTACCATCAAACTTGAGCACCGCATGTCTCCGGATCTTGATTCATCAGGTCTCGGCTCGGTTTGTTAGTGCAAAGCTACCGTACTAGCACTGCAACCACAAATTAGGATACACTGCGCCAGAGTGGCTAGCGAACTGGGGGCGTCACGGCTGCACATCGCGTAAGAGTCCATTTGACAAACACAGATTGTGACTTAATAATAACCTAGGGCTGCATCATACTCTTAAATCTACAGTTTATCAGGGATCGGAGTTCTTTCGCACATGTCTTGCTATCTCGCAATGAGTTTAGTAAATACAACTATCTACCTTATCCGAATTATTTTACAATGAATGTAAACTGCGAGCCCCATATAACTATCATCACTTGCGGCCGGGATTGTAGAACACAGCCTTGTCACACTCACAACATCGTATCAAACTCGCCCCCCTACATTACAATGAAAGACAAGGGTTGGGGGTAACTGGGCTGGGTCTCAACAGTAACATCGGCAGACTAGACATAGACAGTCTCGGTAGGTTCATATCCACAGGCTCGGTCGAAGTAGTAGAAGCTCATGGGCGAAGAGACTGTGTAAAGCCGCATGCTCGAGACCTCAGCGGTGTAGAAATAGCAAGTCTTGTACTTGACGTCAAAGCTGACAGCCTTGCATCCACCACGGCAAGCATCAAGACAGTTCTTCATGTTACCCTCAGCCTGCGACTTCTTGTACCAAGGGGTATTCGTGGCTCCGACGTAGCCAGTAGCTCCGCAGGTCTTGCCAACAGCGTCCGCGACGCAGGCTCGGTCGAAGTAATGGAATGTCATGGGCGAGTTGGTGACCTGGTAAAGACGCATCTTGGAGACTTCGGCTGTGTAGAAGTAGCAGGTCTTGTATTGGGTGTCGAAGCTGATGGCTTTGCAGCCGCCAGTGCAGGAGTTGAAGCAGCCCTCGATGGTGCCCTCGGCCTGGGACTTCTTGTACCAAGGGGTATTCGTGGCACCGACGTAACCGTTTCCGCCGCAGATCACGGGTTCAGGTGCACCCGCGAGGCAAGGGGAGGCATTGGAGAAAGCCGCGAGGGCGGTAGCAACGACGGTTGAGAAGCGCATAGTGATGGTTGTTATAGTAGTTATGTGGATGTTTGTAAAGTTGTTTGAGAGGATGCAGCACCATAAAGCTGGCTCTTTTGATGCTTTATATAGGAGATTCTTGATGACCCTTTGATCATTTTTACATCTTTTGAACGCCCTTGCATCCGTTTAGGGACTTCGCCGTATGATCCGGAGCGACTCCCACCGACTTCCGAAAGCTGAAAGGCTGAATTAGACTATTGAACCGCCTGCATGATTTTCTAATAGCTTTTGCTTGGCTGCGACGTTGTTTGCTGCTAACTGTGCTTTTATCCTTGTCTTTAACATTCGGAGATATCAGCGTGGTATCCCATTGGGCCTGGTCAGCTCTTGGCTGGGGTAAAGATAAGCACCAAGAAATCAGGAGTAAAAAGCCACAACTGATGGACTAACGGCTTTTAGCCGGGCAGAACATGTGTTGTTTTTCGAACATTTGGTAGGCTGTCGTCCTGTCCACAACAGGTGTGACGGTGAATGCAGGAGGGTTTGGAACGCAGAGATGGTCGCAATACCTGAGGTACTCGGAATGCAGATCTGACAGAATGATCAGCAGCACCCTCTAATATTGAACGTTGTACATATGTTTCAAAGGCTGCCTATATTCATAATTCCTTCAAAGATTTGACCGCGTCACCCCGTGTGAGATGAGAATTACGAGGTTCGTTTAGAGTTGACAGTCGCCCAAGGCTTTCAATAGTCCAAAGCCACTTTTCTAAGCGAGCGTGCGGCTGGATCATGGCGACTTTGTAGCTCCGTGTACGGTACCCAATTAATCCTCCGACAACACCTTAACTTCTCTTCTTCCCATCAATCTTGGTGAGCTGTTTGAATCAGCAGTCGGCCGCTGTTGACAACGCACTGTATAGCCGCCAACAACCTGGGAACCATCAAGGCCTGGCAATGTGCCATTGGCTCAGGCTGGCGGCCTTACCAGGATCTTGGGTCCCAGCAGCGGAAGACTCGGGGAAATGTGCGGAATTGTGCTTCCTGTGCCTTGATGGCTGCGTATCATCGGGCAGGTCTAATTGGATGAGCTGAATTGCCAAGAAACGGTAGATCCATGTTGGGTTGTCAGCTCGCCACGCTTTCTCTGATCAGAACCAACCATGCGATAAGATAGCCGAGTGATACGATGCAACGCCGACTTTCGACACCGCTAGACATAGTGAATGAGTGTTTATTTGACCACCTAGCTCCTCTAGTTTCAATAGCTTGATGCTAACCCATGAGGTGGTTGCATGTAATGTAGAGTTGAGCAACTTCATCCGCAGTGACTGTGAAAATAAACTCACAATTTTGATATCATCATTTCCTGCATTTAGACTAATGATTTGAGCAATTGAGCTGTCAATCCTCTACCTTGCCCAGCCATACTGCATCGTCTAAATCATATGAAGAAAGAAATCACAAGCGATCAGGGATAGCAAAATAAGCATACGTCATTGGCAAAGGCGCTAACATAAGGAGTCAGCTGGGCACCTCTCTTCACATCCTTGTCATATCGTATAAAAGTACTCGACTAGAAGAAAAAGTAGAGTGTTTGTTCTTTAGAGCTGCTGGGTAAGGAACAAGAGGGAAAGGCATTGATGAATCTTGTCTATGAAACGCTGTATGTTGTACGCGCGTTATGTAGACTATTTTCTTCTTATAGCTAATAAGCAAATCAAGCATGTAAAATCCGCTGATGTCGATGTTGATGGTGCAAAAGGAGTCTGCGCACGCAGTCTAATCCCAAGTACGGAGTACCCATTCCGAATCGGAAAGCGGACAACAATCACTGACAAGTACGTCGGGAGTATAAAGTTACCCCCTACATGCAACAAGGCCTGTTGACCAGCCAGTTGGCCCTGTCGATCCTTATAAGGATGATTTTAGCTGCGACACAAACTTCGGTATCTTGTGAGGAGCTTGGAATTTCGTGAACACAAATGTCGTGAATGGTCTTAGTAGTCATTCATATTAAATATAACTAAGTGTGTTTCTCGGAGATTAAGCCTCGGGTCCGATTCTCCCTGCCTGTTCTGTTAAAGGCAAATATGTAAGGGGGCGACAAGGACTCGGCTTATAGTCAATGGTGTAGGGGGGATAAGCTCCTAATTAGCGCAAGTACCCGATAACAACCCTATTCACAAAACAACTTTTGTATTTATCTTGATGAGTGACGATTAGTCCTAACTAGTTAATATAATTAATATACTTTTATATATAACAGTTAGGGTTTCTAAATAGGTAAACTAATTTATATTAGGTTTATATTTATAGAATATATAAGGCATTAAACTAAATATATTAATTAAGTATTATATCTTTTAATAGTTAATAATATATATTAGGCTTATTAAAGTAAAAAAGTCTTATTAATAGCTAGTAAGCTAAATTCTATTTAATACTAAATAAATATATACATATATTATAAAGGCTTATAATTAAGTAAGTTAGGCTTATAATAAGTTATAAGTTAAATTATAAGTCTATTATAAATTAGTAAGGCAGCTTATAATAAGTCTTTCTTAATATAATATAAATTAACCTATAATTAATAAAAATTAATAAGATATATATAATATAAGTACTATATCCTATTTAATTATAATATAATTTCCTCCTTTCTTTTAGTTTTATCCTTAAAACTTACTTATCTATACTTTTCTTTATATAATTCTAATATATTCTATCTTAACTTTATAATATTCTATTTTTTTTTCCTAATAATATATTAAAATCTAAAGCTACCTATAATCGCTATATATAAGCCATTTTAATTAAAAACACCAGTTTCCTTATTATACTATATAATTATTACGCTCCTTATAACCTAAAGTATTAGGCCTTATTTAATTATAAAAACTGCTCTTAATATATCTATTATAATTATAAGTATAATAGTAAAGAGATTATTAAAATTAAAAGTTTATTACTATAGGCCTACTTATATTTATTTAGAACTAATTTTAATAGTCAATTATTTTATTACTAAAAAGTATTATTTTAATAAAAAAAAAGTAATTAAAACTAAATTATTATAGTTATAATAATAAGTTAATAAATATTTAAATTATTTAATATATCTTTATTATTAATAATATTAATTAAATAAATATAATTTTAAAATAATTTATTAAAATATTAAAACTCTAGATAAATTAAAGCTAATTAAGAATATTAAATCTTTTACTGTAATAAAGGCTTAATTAATTAATATAACTAATATTATTAATTAAAAAGATATTTTTACCTTTAATATTATTAGTAAAGATTCTTTAATAGCTATTAAGTATTAATAAGGTATTTTAGTAATTTTTATATATTTTTACTTTTTAGGTAATTTTTCTATTTAATTAGGTATTCTATTTTTTTATTAACTATTTTTATTTCTTAAATTACTTTTACTTTATAGGTTTTAGGTCTTTCTATTTCTATAAATATATTATATATTTTAATATAAATTATATTTATTATTAATTTAAGTAGTAAAATATAAAAGATAAAGTAAATCTTAACCCTTAATAGTAGGTCTAATTTATAATTATTTTTTAAGATTTTTCTAATAATCTTATATAGTCTAATATATTTAAAATTAAGTTTATAACTTAATTATTTAATAGTAATATTTTTTATAAATAAATAGATTATATCTCTCTTTATAAAGGTAGGTCTCTTTACTTTCTTAAAATTATAGTATTATTATATCTATTTTCTAATAAACTTAAGCTCTATTTAAAGTTTATTATATAGGTTTTTTAAGTTATTATTTTTAATTATTACTACTAGATTAATTATTTTAAGTTTCTATAGATTTTAATAAACTTTTAATATAAATCTAAAATTAATATATATTAAAATAAGTTTTATACTTTTATTATAGATAATATTATATATTAATTAGGTATATAATAGCTTTTTAACTTAATTATTTTATTTATAATTTATATAATACTATAAATATTATTTTAGTATTTAATTTATTTATCTTATCTATTTATTTACTTAAGCTTTAAATATAATTATAAGTTTATAATTTAAGCCTAATAATACTAAAAGTATATTTTAAAATTATAATATAAATATTAATTCTCTATTTAAAATAATCTTTAACAGTAATCTATATATATTAATAATATATCTATAAATAATATATATAAGTTCTTTTATATTTATATCTTCTCTATATAATAAGTAATATAAAAACTTAATAAATCAGTCTATAATAACTATAATACTATTATAAAAGATCTCTATTAAAGGTTCTTTAGATAGTAATAGCTTTATAATAAAGTCTATTATAATTAAGTTCTATAGTTATTATATTATAGATAGTAATTAAAGTTCTCTATAAGGTTTATATTATTATACTTTTATTTTAATATAAAAATTATATTATTTAATAACCTTTTTTACTATTATTTATTATACCTTATATTTATATTATAGAAATTATTTAAGGGTTTTTATTACTCTTTAATATCTATATATAGGATATTTATAAAATTCCTATATAAACTCTTTTAGTTTTTCTAAAATCTCTTTAATTACTATTATCTATATTTACCCTAAAATTTATATTTATTAGGTAAATTTATATTCTTTTTTATTATTTATCTTTAATACTTATTTTATTATTTTTATAATATTAATATTATAATTTAATTATTAACTTATTATATTTACTTTTTTATTTTTTAATCCTTTTCTATAAATAATTATAAAATTAAATTTATATAAATATTTAATATAATATAATTATTATTAATTAAATTTATATGTTATAGTAAAATAAAAGATATTCTAATAATCTATATATACCTTAATTTAATACTTACTTTCTATTAAGTAATATTTAAACTTCTTAAAACAGTTAATAATTACTAGAAATTCCTTATTATAGATTAAATAATTAAGCTTTATTTTATATAGTTTATAAAAGTAAAATATAATAAAGTATAATTTCTTTATATTATTTTATTATTTAATTTATCCTTTTAATATAAAGTTTAATATATCTATCTTTAGTTTAATTTCTCTTTTTAAATTAAATATTATTAAAATAGGTTTATTAAAAATAGCTTTCTTAAGCTATATAAAGGCTTTTTATATCTTATTATTTTATTTAAATATCTTTTCTTTCTTTATAAATTCTATTATTAAGTTAATAATTTTATTAAAGTCCTTAATAAACTATTAGTAATAGTTTATAACTTTTAAAAAGGCTTATATTTCCTTTATATTATTAAATATCTTTTATTTTATTATTATTATAATTTTCTTTAGTTCTATCTTAATTTTATTAAATATAATAATATATCTTAAAAAGTCTATTTTTATAATATAAAAGAAACTTTTCTTTAATTCTATTAATAGTTTAGTATTTTATAATTTTTTTAAAACCTTATAGATATATTTTATATATTCTTTTTTATTATTTAAAAAGATTAAAATATTATTTAAATAATATATTATAAAGATTTTAAGATACTATTAAAATATACTATTAATTATCTATTAAAATATTATAAATATATTAATAAAACTAAAAGGCATTACTATATATTTAAATAGTCTAAATTTAATCTTAAATACTATTTTCTATTTATTTTTTTCTTTAATATAAATAAGGTTATATATTTCTTTTAGATTTAAGGCTATAAAGATATTTTTACTTTATAATTAATCCTTAAGTTTTATAATAAGTAAAAGTAAGGTTTAATCCTTAATAGTATATATATTAACTAGTTAGTAATTAATAATTAATTTATCTTTTCTATTTTTTTTTAATATAAAAAATATTAATAATATTAATATTAAGCTAGATTCCTTAATATAGCCTTTTTTAAATATCTTATTAATATATTCTTTTTAAACTTATAGTTCTCTTTAGTTAAGTAAATAGAGCTTTTAAAATAGTAAGTTATTATCTATAAGGTTAATTTTATAATTCTATTTACTATATTTAAATATTTCTATTTTTAATTTTTTTTTAAATAATTTATTATATATTTAATATTATTTAAAGATATTTTTAAGTTAATTTTAGCTTAATTCTATAAATATCTTATTTTTATATAAATCTTATACCCTAAAGATATTTAGGATTTCTATTTTATTTTTTATACCTTTTTTATATTTATATTATACTTCTTTTAAAGATAATAAATACTTTATTCTATATTTATCTATATTATTCTCTTTAGTTAGGATTTAAGATCTTTTATTATTTATTGTAATTATTTCTTTATTACTATTAAGATTACTAAAAAATATAACCTAGCCATTCTTTTAGTTAATAAGTAAGTTTTATTATTTAAGCTATTATATACTTAATAGAATATTTATATCTTTTTTTAGAAATATAATATTAAAATCTATTTTTTAATTCTTTTCTTTAATAAAGACCTTAAGGTAATTAATCTTTTAATTTATAATATTATTATTATAATTAAAAAGCTATTCTTTTATATTAATTAATAAATAAAGTAATAATTTCTATTTTTATAATAATTATAGCTTTATAACTATTTTTAAGTTAAGAAAGTTTTTTCTTACTTTATAATTAATTTAAGTATTTAGTTATTTCCCTTTAATTTAAATTTATAGCATTAGGCTATTTATTAAATTTACTATTTATAGTACTTTTAATATACTTATTAATTTAAGTTATTTTTATTTATAATTCTAGCTTATTTATAGCTTAATTATAGATAATATATAACTTTTTTTAATATATTTTAATATATCTATTTATAGTTACTATTATTATATCCTTTTTTATTAAAATAATTATTATTAAATTTATTATTAAATATTATTTATTAAAAGTATTTTTTTAATTTTATATTTATTTTTATAGTTCTTTATCTAGAATATTTATTATTAAGTAGATATAGTTTATTTACTTTTTATTATTTTAATAGTTTTTTTATATCCTTTAAGCTAGTATTATTAATTAATAGTTTACCTTTTTTTTAAGTATATTTACCTTAAGTTATTTTTTTAAATTCTCTTTTTATATCTTTAATAATTTATATATTTTTTTTAATTCCTTAAATTAGTTTATTAACTTAATATATCTTTCTATATAATATTATATTAAATTGCAATTCTATTACTTTAAGGTAATTATACTAAAGGTATATTAAATATCCTTTTACTTTTTTTATTAGGTAGGGGTTATTATTAGATACTTTAGATATAATTATAGAAAAATAATTATTATTTAGTTTATTTAATTTATATTATTTATATTAATAGTTTTAATATAATATTTAGAATATTATATTATATTTAGGGTATATTAATATTATTTATATATTATCTTATTTATTAAATGCAGGTTTTAGGTATAGTAGGTTTAATACCTTATTAATATAGTATACTTTAATATAAAGTTTATTTCCTGTTTTTATATTTCTATATTTCCTAGTACCTTATATATAGATTTCTTTTTATATCTTATAGATCTTTAGACTATTTTTATTATATCTTATTTTATAAGGTTATTTCTATTTCTATATAATTTACTTATCTTAATAGTAAAAATACTTAGCTATATTCCTAGCGGTCTTGCCTTTATATCTTATATTATAGGAGTTTTATTATTTCTTCTATTAAAGTTAGCTTTCTGCTTTAACTTCCTATCTTTAGTATTTTTCTTTATCTTAAAGTATTATTTTAATAGGGATATTATTAATAACTTATAAGGTTTGCTTTTACTTATTTATATTAGAGATATTTAGGCTATCTTATCTTATTATTTTTAATATTTATATTTTTCTTTATTTTAATTATTTTTTAAGTTTCTCTAGCTTTTATTATCTTACTTTATCTTTTTATTCTTTTTACTTTACTTTAAAGTATTTTTACTTCTTTAGGTCTTCTATATACTTATAGTAGTTTTTATTCTATTATTTATTTTATTAATTCCTTTTTTACTTAAGTTCTTTTAGAATATATAATTTATTTTTCTTTTTTAGTCTTTTTTTATCTTTAGGTTTAATTTAAGTAATTTCTATATTGCTATTAAAGTATATATTATATCTACTATATATTATCTTTAGTATTTAGGTTTATATAACTATTTATAGATCCTATTATTAGGTAAGTCTTAAGGCTTACTTACTTTAGTTTATATTTTATAGTTTTTATAATTCTAGGCATTATTATACTATATATCCTATTTAATTGCTATTATAATATAGGTAGTTAGGTTATTAGGTCTATTTATAAGGTATAGTTTATCTTTAACCTCTTTCTTTAGGCTTTAGTAATAAATTTCTATAAAGGTATTATTATTTTATTAAGTCTTAGCTACTAGCTATTAGAATTTAGCTAAATATATAGTATATAATTTCTATTATTTAAATATAAATAGTTTAGCTATAGCTTATTATTTTTTATTAACTATTTTAAAATTATCTTTAAGGGCTTATTTAAAATTATTTTAATCTCTAAAAATATTTTATATATCTTAATTTTATAGATTTTTTTTATTTTTTAAGTAATCTCTTATAATAAATTTAAACTATTTTTTAATACTATTTTAAATTAAATAGACTATAAATAGAAATTTCTTTATAGCAGTATCTAGTTTATTTAGAAATAAGTAAAAATATCCTTTTATTTAAATTAAAAATAAAATAATATTAATTACTTATCCCTTAAAGGGTTTAGGCTTTAGTAACTTTAGGGCTTCTTTAAGATCTCTTCCTTATAGTTTACTACTACTATTGCTAGTTATTATAGTATTCTGCTAGTTATTTATTTAAACTTATAAGGTATTATAGTTATTATATAGCTATTATAGCTTTACTATTATTTTAATATTACTAAATAGAGCTTTAATATAAAGAAGTATTAGGCTAATATTATTAAATATCTTAATAGTATAATATTACTCAATATAAATATAGTATATTTTAAATAAAAGCTATTAATATATAACAGTTAGGGTTTTTAAATAAGTAAACTAGTCTATATTAGGTTTATATTTATAGAAGATATAAGGTATTATATTAAGTATATTAGGTTATTATATCTCTTAATAGTTAATAGTATATATTAGGCTTATTAAGGTAAAGAAATCTTATTAATAGCTAGTAAGCTAAGTTCTATTTACTATTAAGTAAATATATATATACTTTACTATATATATATAGGAGCGATATAGGGTAAGGTTATTATTAGTCCTAGTATAATATTATTTCTAGAGTGCTATTAGTTTAATATTAATCGGTCTTTTAGGGATTAGTTTAATATAGACTGCTTAATTATATAGTTATTTCTAGATATTATAAAGGTATTAGTTAGAATTTATAGGGGTCCCTTATATATATATAATATAATCGCTAGGGTTGTAATAATAGTTATTATTTCGTTTAGGTTATATAATGCCTAAAGATATAAGTCCTAACTGTATTTTATATAAAATATTATTTCTTTAATATTTTTATTACTATTTTTAATTTTAAGAGTTACTTTAATTATTATTTTATTATTAATTAAAGTAATATAAATTAAAATTATTTTTATATTTATAATAAGCTTTTTCTTTTTTTATATTTATACTATTATTTATTAATTTTAATTACTATAATAATATAAATAATTAAGTTTTTAGGTCTATCTATAAGGTATAGTTTATCTTTAATTTCTTCTTTTAGGCTTTAGTAATAGATTTCTATAAAGGTATTATTATTCTATTATATTTTAAATATAAATTACTTAAATTTAGCTAAATAAGTAATATATAACTTTTATTATTTAAATATAAGTAATTTTATTATAATTTATTATTTTTTATTAATTACTTTAAAATTATCCTTTAAGGCTTATTTAAAATTATTTTAATCTCTAAAGATATTCTATATATTTTAATCTTAAAGGTTTTCTTTATTCTTAAAATAATCTCTTATAATAGGTTTAAACTATTCTTTAATATTACCTTAAATTAAAGAGGCTATAAATAAGAGTTTCTTTATTATAGTATCTAGTTTATTAAGAAATAAGTAAAAATATCCTTTTATTTAAATTAAAAATAAAATAATATTAATTACTTATCTTTTAAAAGGTTTAGGTTTTAGTAATTTTAAGGCTTTATTAAAATCTCCTTTTTATAATTTACTATTACTATTATTAATTAATATAATATTTTATTAATTATTAATCTAAATCTATAAAATATAAATAAGGTTTTATAATTATTAGACTTTTACTATAGTTTTAGTATTATTAAAAGAGGCTTTAATATAAAAAGAAATTAGGCTAGTATTATTAAATATTTTAATAGTTTAGTATTACTTAATATAAATATAATATATTTTAAATAAAAGCTATTAATATATAATAGTTAGGGTTTCTTAATAGATAAACTAGTTTCTATTAAGTTTATATTTATAGAATATATAAGGCATTAAATTAAATATATTAATTAAGTATTATATCTTTTAATAGTTAATAATATATATTAGGCTTATTAAAGTAAAAAAGTCTTATTAATAGCTAATAAGCTAAATTCTATTTAATACTAAATAAATATATATATATATCATAAAGGCTTATAATTAAGTAAATCAGGCTTGCAATAAGTTATAAGTTAAATTATAAGTTTATTATAAGTCAGTAAGGCAGCTTATAATAAGTCTTCCTTAATATAATATAAATTAACCTATAATTAATAAAAATTAGTAAGGTATATATAATATAAGCGCTATATCCTATTTAGTTATAATATTATATTAAAGTCTTCTGCTTACTATAAAGATAAATATAACCTATAATGTTAACCTTTAGGCTATAAATATAGATAATAAATAAAAATATAATATTTTTTACCTTAATATAAGCTTTTACTTAAAAGCTTTTATAATAATTATTATATTTTACTATAAGCCTTAAGGTATTATAAAATAAAGAAATTAAAAAATATATAAAAAGATATAGCTTTAAGTTTATATTTTTATATATATATTACTATAATATAACTTAATAAATAAAATAGTAATTATAAATAAAATTATTATTAATAAAGATTATATAAGCCTAAAGGCTTAATAATATATTATTAACTTTTTTATTAAGTTTATTACCTTTAATTATTAAATTATTTTAAATATATTTCAATAAATAAGTTTTAAAATACTTTTTAAAATTATTATTACCTTAAATAAATAATATTTTAATTATATTAAAATCTTTAATAAAAACTGTATTAAAATTATACTTTTTAATTATAAAGTATTTACTATAATTATTAAATATTTATATATTAATAGCCTTAAGAACTTTATTTATAATAAGGCTAAAAACCTAAAAAGGTTAATTAAAAAGAAAAATAATAATATAACTATAATATTATAAAAAAATATAGCCTAATTACTATAAATTATAATATTATAAAAGGCTATAAAAATAGTAATATAAATAATTAAAAAGTTAATAATTAAAGTTATTAAATAACTTTAAGAAAGATTATATATATATTATAGTAAAAAAGTTAAATTATTAAAGGTTTTATTAATTAAATTATTTAAATTAATTAAAAAAGTTAAAATATTAATACTTTTATTAAGATAAGTTATATTTAAGTAACTAAAAGCTTTAATAGCTAAGAGAATATAAGCTAATTAAGTTTATAAGATTAATATATAATAATTTATTTTTAAATACAATAGAGTGTTCTGCTTGCGACTTATTGCCGTGGCGCACTGCAGACGACACGTATCAAACCAGGCTGTCATCTGACGGCGAGGCTCAGCGTCACTTCGAATGTATTGGCTGGAAATGCAAGATTTTCCGTGACTCGCTTGACGTACATTCTTATCCAATGGCTTGGAACCCCTCATTTTGCTTCCTGTCGCACAGCCGCCCTGGAGGTTGAAAATAAACAGACCAAGTCAGCCATAACAGGCCTCCAGCTGCATCGGATGAACAAAACTCTCGGACACCCCGGCCAGCTTGACTTGTTTAGACCGTACTCGTCTGTTTAAAACCCTACCGGCGGATCCCAGATATTAAATGGATCCTCTCAGCATCACTAGCGCCTCAGTCGCGCTGGCCGCCGCTGTCTACAAATGCGCGATTGAAGTAAAAAGGATGGTTGGCACGATCGCCGACGCGGCCGACTCGCTCTCAGATCTAGCCGAAGAGACTCAATTAATTCAAGGAGCTCTCCAGGGCGTTGAGGACGTTTTGCGGGACAACAATGATGTAATCTCGCGATACAAGGTCGAAGAGGTTTTCTCCATTGCAATCAAGGGCTGCCGCGCGACGTTGGCGTGCATCAAACAGGAGTTTGAGCTGCTTTTTAATCGATGTGACTGGAAAGCTCGATTCTTGTTTCTATGGAAGGAGGATGGCATGAGAAGGCTGCTTGGGCGACTTGATCGCAAACGAGAAAGCATCCTGCTGTTGCTTCAGCTCCTGAGCCTGTAAGCCTGACCTCAAATATCGAATTCAAAGCTGTAGCTAACCGCATCACCAAAGGAGCTCAGTAAGAGAAGTTCAGGCGTTGGTTGCCAAGAAACAAAGTGTTTTGACGGTTGCGAAAGAGGACATAACGGCTCTCATACCGACCTCCTGGACTTGCCGTGGTACAATCCTTGAATCCCTTGATGAGGAAACAGTTGACAGCATCTATGGGGACTGGGAGAATCGGGAGAGCAAGCTGAGTACAACTGAGTTTGACTTTGACTATGAACTCATCAACACACGGGCCTATCGTCGAGCCCTTGCTCAAGCACAAGCCAAACAATGTCGAGAGCTGCCGTCTTGGAAAGAGTCTAACACCCCTGCCGAGAGATCCAAGGGAGGGACTATAGTTGAGGATCTACTTGACTTGAGTTCTGAGCCGAGTCAGCAAACTGCCGTACCGACAAATTTGCTAGGGATGAAAGACGGTTTGAGAGAATCCAGCTTGCCACCTGAGTCGAGAGATAAGAGCTCACAAAATCGGGCGCTTAGAATTCGGCGATGGTCCCAAACTAAGACCCAAGTTCTGTCTGCTGGAATAAGCTCTCAGCCACAGGTCTCAGCTGCAAATAACACATCTGATGCAGTGACTGGAGTAAAACAAGACAAATCTGGACAAGGGGAGGCACTGGCCAGTCAATTGGCATCAGCCAGGTGTTTCAATAGTACAGCTTGTCTGCTGCACCCCCAATATCGTATGACATACCTGCCGACAGCACTCTAGTAACTATCGACACGCCCATAAGGAAGGCTTTTAAGACGCAGGATGAATTACTGGTGGAATACTTCGAAGGTATAAAAGGCGACCAGGTTCCCACCGTTCGTGTACGGCTGAAGCCTAGCAAGAGGAACGCAGTGGACACCATGGACCATACTGAGGTTACAGAGGCAAGCCGCATTGATCGAGCTTCTGACATAGTTTCGGATGAGCCACTCGACATCAGCCCCATGGGGAGTTCTCAAGCTCCAAGCATCGGAGATTCCAGTCTCCCAAAAAGCATGGCTGACCTTGGAGTTAAGCACGGTCATGGACGACGACGGGCAAGCCCACGGGGTTTCGCCGAGATCTCGGATGAGATACGGAAAGCCCGCGTGACAAGAAAAGTAAAAGCAAAGAATGCAAACGATTCAAAGTACCGATCTTATGAATTAGGATATATACCCGAGTACGACACAAGGCCTCGGAGACCAACCATTACCAGGCGGTCGCGCCCGAAAGTCAAACAAAGCGAGCGCAGCAAAAGCACCGATTCCACTTCTGACAATTCATGGACACCGCCGAATACAAAAAACCCAGGGCTTCTCAAAAGTGACGAAGATACTATAAAAAGATTGATTCAAGCTGAACTCAATGCAAAACGTGAGACAGCTCAACGAGGGCGCCGATTCGCTGAAGCAGAAGTCTCTCGTTATATGGGCTCTTGGTAAGGCAGGTTAGATCAGGTTGTGCAGGGTGCTGCACCCTAGATTACACGCTGGTAGCTAATAACAACACCATCCACGATGAACAAGAGCAAGAGGGGGGAACTAAAAAGCAAGCAGGCTCTTCTTCACATTGCCGAAGCATGATTGATGAGAAACAATGGAATATATTGAACAGAGTCGAGGAATTGAGGAAATTCAGTAAACTAGCAAAACAGAGATTGAAAGAGAAGGATCGTCATACCAGAAAAGGAAATGCACCTCTAGTTTATCTCATGTATGAATATCTATGCTTGACTTTACTACATGCTCAGAGTTTGGATACTCAGCAGTACCTCCCCCGCGTCTTCAGATAGTAGGTCTTACTTAATACATCGATGTTAAATGACTTAGTGATAGTCTTTTGAGAAGATAAATAGGAAAAAGACTGTTATAGAAGCAGCCCTGAACATTAATGGATCGATCGGAGTCTTCTAGCTGATCATGCTTCTCGTCGCTGTCTGGACTGACTTAATTTATCCTGGCAAATAGCGATGACTTTATCCGAGTCATAACTTACTGGAAATTAAAATAAATTATGTCATTCCACATCAGAACATTATCGGTAAATAGGCCCGACGAGCATCAGACTATCTTCCGTTTCTGGAAATCTGGGGTATCGGCCGGAAACGGACTTGAGAGACACTCCGTCCGTAGGATTCTGGAAGTGGTGTGCTGTTGGTGAGGTGACATTGTGGAGGTGGATATTTAGCCGCTGAAGAAATGGATCGAGGGATCGAAATAAGCATTTCTATTTGCGTATATCCGTATAACCGCCTCGCCTGCAAACATGTCAACTGTTGATTCAGGGGTACGGTCTTGTGTCATTTTCTGGCTGGGCATGAACTAACTAGACAAGACAGGCATTTAGGTTGAAAAATTATCTACATATAAGGACAACCGCCCAAGGCTCTCGTCGTGTCAACATATTCGAGTCAATCTCACCTAATGCTGAGCAAATACCACCTCACCCATCCCAGCCCCCATACGCATCACCCAATCTGAAGCTATTCGGGAAGCGGAGACTCGAAAACCCCGTAGACCACTGCACTGACATTAAGCTCACGCCACCAATCCCCTCAAGACAACGCTATGGTTGGCCTGATCCCCCTCACGTCAATTGATCACCTGCAACCCTTGAAAAGCGGGCTGCCGTATGATTGGGTTCTGGCGGGTGATCCCTGTAAATCACCCCTGTAATGGCTTTGCTGATGGAGCGTCAGATCTGTCCGAGTAACTCAAAGGCCCCAGGTTTTTTACGTTTTCGCATTTCGGTTTCGCTATGCTAAACGAGACGACGGGTATTTGAACAAGTAGGCTTGGATAGATATTTTATAAGTATAGGATGGTCTTGTATAAAGAGGGATCGAGAGTAGTAATTATCCCGTCTCTCAGTAGCTGAGACACTGAAAAAGAGAATTGGGTATCGTCATAAATGCAGGCGAGTCGTCCATCAATGTCTGCCAAAGGGTCCATCCCCTAAGAAAGACCTCAACGCCCATAAAGACAAAGCCCAATTGCAAGAAACTGGTCTCAAAAATATGAAGCTTCATACCAGGAATACTTCAATGTCAAACAATGGCCGCCCGACCATCCATGTTTTCATAGAGAATTGATTCGCGAAGAGAATGACTCCAGGTGCCCATCAATCTGCTCTGGTAGGCGACGACTCTCTGCTTCTCTTCCTTTTCAAATCCTCGCCTTCATGCAAACTCAATGGTGACTGCTCGCGTTGATTTGGCGGACTATGCGCTGGCGTTGGAAGTCTTATGCAAGTGCAATGCCTGAGAAGTTCTTCGCATCTCGCAAGCCTTTCCAGAAGATCTTGATTCGGACGCCTGCGCTTCCTTGGCGGCGCTGGTGAACTTGGAGTGCAGACTGTTTTGAGCTGTTGAGCAGTCAGTATGAGGACTATTGGGACTTATTAGAGCGGGTTACCCTTATGCAATTCGAACACGGACTCTTCCGATCGCATTTCTTTTTCCTCTGTTGGCAGAGCACACATGACAGCACTCTCTTGCCCGCCTTCTTTGGTTCCGAGTCCATCGACGTGTTTGTAACTGTAGGGCTCAAGTCCGTAGACTCAGCCCGATGCGAAGCAGGACTCGACATTCTCGTATGGAATTTACGATAATTATCTTTCTTACAATATTCCAACTCTCATCTCATGAGATGTAGATGTCGACTTTAAAAGCATATAGCCCAAACTCTAACCCTAGAGGACTAGGGTGAAGACGATTGGGTAGCAGATCATGCAACAAACCCATGGCGGAAAATGGGGTGCCACACTCGGGCAGTCGGGCTCGAGACTCATCCCGAGAGCTCCCCACAACTTCCCGAGGTCAGGGGTTGACATACCAGGATATTGGAACCTGGAGATGCGGATAATTCTGGTCAACATGTGACTCGGAAGACGCAATCTGTCAAGAGTCCGCTTGGCCGACTTAAAAGGACTGTGCGGTTTATGTGTTCATTGTCACGATACTGAAGCTTTATTCCCAGCAGTTCGTTTCGGTTTGTCGTATTAGAAATTCTTTTGATATGAGAGGCTGCAGCACTGGAGATCAGATCATTATGAGTCCACTCGCATGCAAGTCGCTTGTACTCAATCTCTAGATTTCTGAAGCTCAAAACTCTCGTCTTATACTGTCTCTATTAAGAAGTCAGTGATAAAATACCCCATAGCGCTCCAGAAGGCACACAGTTCAAACATATCAATCATGGCATCAACTTATATGGGCGGTACCTCCGTCCAACCAGCACCACTACCGGGACTAGCACCAAATGTGACAGCAAACAATCAGACTACTGCTTCAACTCATGAGCCTCATACACCCGTGAATCCAAGTTCAGACACAACTCCTACCAACTATTCTCAAGACCACGTGGCTTCCAAGGACGAAACACCAGCCAAATCCACCACAGAAGATGAAGAAGACTCGGAGCTCGAGCGCAGACACAGTATTGTCCGCGACTTGGCACGCCAGTATACCAACCAGAGTCAGATGTCTGCTATAAATGGCAATCCCTTCACAGCCGATGAAAACAGCCCCTTGAACCCCAGAAGCGACAAGTTCAGAGCTTTGGCGTGGGCTAAGGCCATTTCAAAATTGCACAGTGAGACTGGCTTTACTAATCGGAAAGCTGGTGTTTGTTATCAGAACCTCAATGTGTTTGGGTATGGCCAACCCACAGATTATCAGAAGAACGTGGCCAATATCTGGCTTGACGCTGCTTCACTCCCACGGCAGCTGATGGGGTATGGAAAGACGAGGATCGATATCATCCGAGACTTTGATGGAGTTGTCAAGAACGGGGAAATGCTCGTGGTATTAGGGCCGCCTGGATCTGGCTGTTCAACATATCTCAAGACAATTTCCGGCGAGACGAGTGGTATCTACATCAACGATGATGCATACTTCAACTACAGGGGTAAGTCACCAAGCTCTTCAGATTCTTGACTGGCTGAACATCACCAGGCATAACGGCCCATGAGATGCACACCCGCCATCGCGGAGAAGCAATCTACACTGCAGAAGTAGACGTCCACTTCCCTCACCTCACAGTCGGCGACACCCTCGACTTCGCCGCCCACGCCCGCGCCCCACGCTCCATCCCCGGCGACATCGACCGCGAGACCTTCATCTCGCACTCGCGCGATGTGGTCATGGCCATGTTCGGCATAAGCCACACGGTAAACACAAAAGTCGGAAACGAGTACGTCCGCGGCGTGTCCGGCGGCGAGCGCAAGCGCGTCACTATCGCCGAAGCATCACTCAGCGGCGCACCGCTGCAGTGCTGGGATAATAGCACGCGAGGTCTTGATTCAGCGAACGCGGTCGAGTTTTGTAAGACGCTGAGGCTGCAGACGCAGATGTCTGATACGGCGGCTATGGTCTCGATATATCAGGCTCCACAGGCTGCTTACGATATTTTTGACAAGGTTCTTGTGTTGTATGAGGGCAGGCAGATCTTCTTTGGCGGGACGAAAATGGCGAAGCGGTATTTTGAGGATCTGGGGTTTGAGTGTCCTGCGCGACAGACGGTGCCTGATTTCTTGACCTCGATGACAAGTCCGCAAGAGCGAATTATACGAAAGGGGTTTGAAGATCGCGCGCCGAGAACACCTGATGAATTCGCAGCAGCGTGGAAAGCCTCCCACGCCAACACCCTCCTCCAGCAAGAAATCGAAGAGTATAAACGCGACTTTCCGATAAATGGGCCTGAAGCAGAAGAGTTTAGGGCGAATCGACGCGCAGCGCAGGCTAAGAACCAGCGCAAGAAGAGCCCGTACACGTTGAGCTACTGGCAGCAGACAAAACTCTGTGTCTGGCGGGGCTTTAAGCGCTTGGTTACTGATCCGACTATAACGTTGACGCAGTTGTTTGGGAATTTCATCATGGCGCTGATTGTGGGGAGTGTGTTTTATAATATCAACCAGACGACTTCTAGCTTTTTCCAAAGGGGGGCATTGCTGTTTTTGGCTTGTTTGTCTAATGCGTTTTCTAGTGCTCTTGAGGTATGCTCATCAATCATTCTCTTATTCCGAGCGTTGGCTAACAGTTTTAGATTCTCACGTTGTATGCTCAACGACCCATCGTTGAGAAGCACGATCGCTACGCCCTGTATCATCCCTCGTCTGAAGCAGTGGCCTCTATGCTCTGCGATATGCCCTACAAGATCCTCAACGCCTTCACCTACAACCTCACACTATACTTCATGACCAACCTCCGCCGAGAACCCGGCCCCTTTTTCTTCTTCCTTTTCATCACATTCCTCGTCACGCTCTGCATGTCCATGATTTTCAGAACAATTGCTTCTGCGTCTCGAACACTCTCGCAAGCTATGGTCCCAGCTGCTCTGCTCATCCTCGCATTGGTCACCTTCACAGGCTTCGTTATCCAGATTGACTATATGCTCGGTTGGTGCCGATGGATCAACTACGTCAATCCGCTTGCATATGCGTTCGAGTCGCTTATGGTGAATGAGTTTCATAACCGCAGGTTTGAGTGTAACTTGTTTATTCCTACGTATCCGGATGCAGCGCCTGAGAATCGCGTTTGTTCGACTGTTGGGGCTGTGCAGGGCGAACCTATGGTTTCAGGGGACAGGTATATCAACTTGTCGTTCTCATACTACCATGCGCACAAGTGGCGAAACGTTGGGATCGTCATTGCTTTTACCGTTCTTTTCCTTGCGACTTACATGTTCTTTGCTGAAGCTGTCAGCGCAAAGAAGTCAAAAGGAGAAGTGCTTGTTTTCCGTCGAGGACACAGACTTGCGAGCAACAGAGTTGATGCTGAGTCTAGTCCAGCGGGTCGCGTGGCCATCACTGAGAAAGCAGGCTATGGAGAAGGACGGCCGTCAAACTTCAAGTCAACGAGTGTCTTTCACTGGAACAACGTGTGCTACGATATCAAGATCAAGAGTGAAAACAGGCGCATTCTTGATAACGTAGCCGGATGGGTCAAGCCTGGTACAATGACAGCTCTAATGGTAACCCTCCCCCGTCCAACTCATTTCTTCCCATGCTAACAAGCCCAGGGCGTCTCAGGAGCCGGCAAAACAACGCTCCTCGACTGTCTCGCAGACCGCACAAGCATGGGCGTCATCCACGGCGACATCCTCGTCGACGACAAACTCCGCGACGCCTCCTTCCAGCGCAAAACAGGCTACGTCCAGCAACAAGACCTACACCTATCCACAACCACAGTCCGCGAAGCCCTCAACTTCTCCGCCATAATGCGTCAGCCAAAACACATACCGGTGAAGCAGAAGATCGCATACGTTGATGAAGTCATCAAAATGCTAGACATGCAGGACTATTCCGAGGCAGTCGTTGGTGTTTTGGGCGAGGGCTTGAACGTGGAACAGCGGAAACGCTTGACGATCGGTGTTGAACTCGCTGCAAAACCGCCAGTTTTGTTATTCGTTGATGAACCTACCTCGGGATTGGATTCACAGACTTCGTGGGCTATTCTGGACTTGTTGGAAAAGCTGGCTCGTAGCGGGCAAGCTATCCTCTGCACTATCCACCAACCATCAGCCATGCTCTTCCAACGCTTCGATCGTCTACTCTTCCTAGCGAGCGGAGGGAAAACAGTGTATTTCGGAGACGTCGGCGATCATTCCCGCACAATGACTCGCTATTTCGAATCTCACGGCGCAGAGCCATGCCCCCCTGAAGCAAACCCCGCAGAATGGATGCTCGAAGTAATCGGCGCGGCGCCAGGCTCCGAGACGGATCTAGACTGGCCGCAGATCTGGAGAGATTCCTCCGAGTTCGCTGAGGTTCAGAAACACTTGCAGGAACTATCTCACCATAGGGTTGAGAAGAGTCAGGATGAAGATCCGCATCTGTACGATGAGTTTGCCGCTACGTTTACGACGCAGTTGAAGTATGTGACCACGCGAGTCTTCGAGCAGTATTGGAGAACGCCTTCGTATATTTACTCCAAGACGGCGTTGTGTACTCTTGTCGCATTGTTCATTGGCTTTTCGTTTTATCAGGCGCCTAACACGGCGCTTGGGCTGCAGAATCAGATGTTTGCGATTTTCCAGGTGTTGACTGTCTTTGGACAGCTCACGCAGCAACAGGTGAGCCAGATTCTCTCAAATCTGACCTGAAATAAGCAAGACTAACTGCTTAGATGCCGCATTTTGTCATTCAAAGAGATCTGTACGAAGTCAGAGAACGGCCCTCGAAAACGTACAGCTGGCAAGTCTTCATCCTCAGTCAGATCACCGTCGAAATCCCATGGAACACCCTCATGGCAGCGATTATGTACTTCTGCTGGTACTACCCTATCGGTCTCTACCGCAATGCCGAACCTACCGACGCCGTAGCTGAGCGCGGCGCCCTGATGTTTCTTCTCTTCCTCGTCTTCATGCTCTTCACCTGCACCTTCACCGATTTCATAATCGCAGGGTGCAGTTCAGCTGAGACAGGAGGAAACATCGCCAACCTGCTTTTCATGATGTGTCTCATCTTCTGCGGTGTTCTCGCGCCACCGGATAGTTTCCCCAAGTTCTGGATCTGGATGTATCGCGTCAGTCCGTTTACATACCTCATATCAGCCATCTTGTCCACCGCTGTGGCGAATACAGAAGCTGTCTGTGCGCAGAACGAATATGTCGTTTTTCCACCGCCGGAGGGTAAAACGTGTGGGGAGTACATGCAGGCGTATATCAAGAGCGCGGGGGGGTATCTTGTGGATGAGAGCAGTAATAGTACATGCACGTATTGCACTATTGGGGATAGTAATGTGTTTTTGGCGCGGGTTCAGTCGCACTATGATGAGCGGTGGAGGAATTTTGGGTTGATGTGGGTTTATATCATTTTTAATGTTTTCGCAGCTTTGGCGTTGTATTGGCTTGTTAGAGTCCCGAAGAATAAGAAGGGGGAGAAGGAGAAGAAAGAGTGAGAAGCAGTGTTGAGGATCAAATTTCTTGTTTCTTTGTACCATATAATTACTATTTGGAACGTTATTTGATAGCGCACTTGTCTTGATCGCTACTCCTTCATAGTGCAAATCTCGGTGGCCCTGTTTGGGTAGTCCTTGATTTCATTCTCTACGGTGAACGCGAACCATGAGCTCAGACTGCGAGAAAATACCGCAATTAAACACAGTCCAAGGCTTGGTAGGATCACAAATCGTAAAGTCAAACCGTCTCAGCAACTACACAAAGTTAGCCTCATCCCTCACTCATCATCAAAATACTTACCTCAACATAGACCTTGTTCAGCTCCATCAAAGCAACCGGTCTCCCCAAACACTGCCACCGCCCATGACTAAAGATCAACTCTAGCGCACTCTCCATCTCCCTCAACTTCTCACCCTTACTCTCCAACCATCTCTCCGGCCGAAACTCTCCCGCGTCAGAACCCCAGATATCCTCATGGCGGAATATTCCCCACGCGCAGTATCCGATTTTGGTGCCGCCGGGTATGAACTTTCCTTTCCAGGTGTCGCCTTGGGGAGGAACTTGCTTGGACATTAGACCTGCGACGGGGGGGAATATGCGGAGACCTTCTTTTATGACGGCTTGGAGATAGGGGAGATCGCGGCCGATGGAGTCGGGGATTATGGGTTCTGAGAAGTGGGTTTTTGAGATTTCAGTGCGGAGGGTGGAGTATACGAGGGGATTGGTGATGATGTGAAGCATGGTTGAGCGAATGGCTGTAGCTGTTGTATCTGAGCCCGCGACACTGCCATCATTAGCCAAGACATGAATTGACTCGAAGCACGTACATCTGCAACAAAATTTCCGACTCTGCTTCTTTCTGTGTAAGACCATGAGCGACAAAAGACCCGAGCATGTCTTTCTGAACCTTTTTATCCGGTCCAAATCGCTCAGCCGTGACCTGTTTCGCAATTCTTCAATCCATCAGCACTTTCACCCAAATCAATTAAACCTCATCATACTCACCCCATCAATTTTCCAAACCCAAGCCTATCCTTCTCGGACGGCAGAAGACTTTTGAATAGTGGCGAACTCAAGACCTTGACCAGCCACGGAATGACCGTTGTCACCATGACAGCTGGCAGCGTCTCCTCCGTGATCTGTATATACTTGTACACATCCGAATCCGTCTCCAGAAACCCAAACGGCTCACCAAACGCCAGGTCCGAAATGACATCTAGAGTGAAAAACTGCGCGCGCCGACCAAAATCAACGGGTTTTTTCTCATCGGCGTATTTTCCCAACAAGTTCATGAAGGAGAGGATGTTCTTGTCGATCTTGGGTTCGAGATTCTCTACCTCGCGACCGCCATAGCCAGCTGACATTTTAGAGCGCAGCTTGAAATGCTCGTCCTCGTCGCGCCACGAGAGAATGTTGTTGTTGCCGGGATCGAAACGCATGCCGTCGTACCAATCTGATCGACGATATTCGGTTCGTACATTGAGGATGTGGCGCATTAATTCTGGGTCGTCAGTGAGAAGATCGTTGGGCCCAACTCGGGCGATTGAGCCTTTGCGGTGTTAGCTTGCGACAGTGATGCGATTACTGGATAATTTACCGTGTTGTTTTGTGACCTCCCAAAAGTCGAGGTATGCTCTTCCACCGCCGACTTTCTTGATCAGCCACCATTTTGAGAGGCCTGCTAGGCGAGGGCCTTTAAATTCGCGCAGGCGGTTGTACTGACGCCATGTTGAGAGGGCGGACCAGAGTGTCAGGAAGACCAGAAACAGCCCTGCAATTGCGATCGATGGACGAACATCACCAGCCATTTCGCACAAATGGCCCAGAAAAGAATCTGCAGCCATGATGGCGCTGCCAAGAACAATCTTCAACAATTTGCGGTGGTTATATCACCAAGTGTTAAGCTGTTGGTTCGCGGGTGCAGTTTGCGATCAGGGACCAGCGGGCCGAACCCGTGGGGACTTGGCTTTGCAAAAAGAAACACTTCTACAGGCTCTAGGGGATCATTAATGTTCCCTTCCTTTCACTAGCATATGATCATGCATTGCATTGCATCCATCCCCTCGGCAAGACAGCGAATGCAAACGAAGCTGTCTTATGTTCCAGCCCCTCCACAGCGGACTAAACTCGGCGCTAGGCCTTCTAGACCGCTAAATCCATCCTCTATCGTGCTAGTTTACACGCCATCGACCGCGGAACCCGGGAACCTGATCGCTGGAATCGGAGAGAGAGCATCGTTTTAGGGTCGATGATCCGACGATCAAGGTTAGCTATTGCCCTGAAGGAGAAATATTCCGCAGTCAGTCGAGAAAGTGACTGATAACATGCCAGCCACAAGCCACGTCAGTTGTGCTTACCGTCTCTGCGCCCGCGACGTTTTATTCCAGTAACGAGGCGAGGCTCGGCACGTTTATTCAGATGAGGGGGCAATCATGATATTTTTCATTCACCTTTAACGTTCGTCTCTTTGCCGAATTGCAACTCCCTGCGCACAACATAGTGGAACCATGACGACCGACACAGAGGCTGAGAAGCAGGCGGGCGATGATGTTGCGGACCCCAAGACCGCTGTGACTGCCACCATCACAGAAGCAGAGAGACATGCGCCTACAACTGATGAGAGCGCGCTGCAAGCCGAGGTTCGCGATTGACATACTTGAGGGAAGATGAATTGAATTGACAAGATTTAGAGTGAGCAGGACTTTCCTGATAACGATTCAGCGATAGGGGTATGGAATTTTCAGGATGTTTGTGACGTGAGCTGATGTTTGCAGGATGATGCTGCGAGCAGTACAGCGTCAATCAATTCAAGCATCATGGCCTATCGCACCGAGAACGGAAGAACATACCACGCTTTCAGAGAATCCAGTACGTAGCCCTCGCTCATGTGAAGCATCATACTAATTATCACAGTCAATTATGTACTCCCCAACGATTCGGTATGGAACTCACATGTCTCGTCAATTCATCACTAACGTGACTCTTCAGTCTGAGCAGGAACGTTTAGGTGAGTGAGTTGATACGGGTATCATAAGCATCAGCTGATCGGGGTAGATCTGCAACATCATTTGTTCACCCTCACTCTTGGCGGAAAGCTTTTCCTCAGCCCGATTGGAGATACCAAGCATTTGAGCCGCGTCCTTGATGCAGGAACTGGTACTGGCGTCTGGGCGATTGACTTTGCCGACACCCATCCCGAAACCGAAGTACAACACCTCATCTCACGCTTCACATCAATACTAACATTCTAGGTCATCGGCATCGATCTCAGCCCCATCCAACCAAATTTGTACGCCTACAATCTTCACAGTCCAGCTCATTCTGACTGATAATCACAGCCTCCCCACAAATCTCCAATTCCAAGTCGACGACCTCGAAGACGAATGGACCTTCTCCTACGACTTCGACTTCATCTTCGCCCGCATGATGACCGGCTCGATCGGCGACTTTCCCAAATTCTTTGCGCAATCCTTCAACGCGCTGAGTCCCGGCGGCTGGGTTGAATGTCAAGACATAACATTCCCCGCACAATGCGACGACGACACTCTCAAGAAGGATTCGTACATCGAGCAGTGGTCCAGCCTCATGATCGAAGCGACGAACAAATTCGGTCGCACGGCGGAGAGTGCGAAATTTTATAAGCAGCAGATGATTGATGCGGGGTTTGTGAATGTTACCGAGGTGGTGTACAAGTGGCCTTCTAATAAATGGCCTGCTGATCCTTATTACAAGGAATTGGGTATGTTTTTTTGTCACTAGGGGAGATTTGAGCTGACGATTTAGGGTTATGGTGTAATCATAATATCGCGGGTGAGCTGTCGGGTCTTTCTATGGTGCTCTTTACGAAAGGGCTGGGGTGGAGTCCTGAAGAGGTAGAGGTGTTTTTGGCAAAGGTTAGGACGGATATGAAGGATAGACGCATTCACGCTTGGTGGCCTATGTAAGTGATCCTCAAGTTTGTGGCAAGGAAGTGCTGACAGGTTCTAGACACGTTGTTTATGGCCAAAAGCCCGAGGCCCAAGTATGACGGGATAGTTTCTCAAAATAACGAATTTGAATGATTTAAAATTAGATTCTGGTGTTGTTTTCTTTCTCGGCCAAGCATTCACTTTTCAAGCCGGATTTTATAGGGAAATAGCCGTTATCTGGGTCTGTGAAATATAAAGGCCGCTACAAGATACTCCTACTACTCAGTTTAACCAGAGTTCTCGCGGTAGTGCTGTTTAGTTGTCGGTATTAGGAACCGGTAGCGGCTTATAAACAGGGTTTTCTAAAAAACTAAGTTTTTTTATTGTACTTTTAGTATATTAATACTAATTTAGTATTTTAATACTAATACTAAAAAAAAATTAGTATTAGTATACTATTAGTTTTTTTTTTTAGTATTTAAATTATTTAGTTTTTTTTAGTTAGTTTTTATTATATTAAAAAGAAATTAGTTTTAGTAAACTAATATTAAAAAACTTTAGTTTTAGTATACTAAAATTAAAAAAAAAAATCTTAGTTTTAATATATTAAAACTAAATAAAAATTAGTTTTAGTTTATTAAGATTAACTAAAAATACTAAAGAAAATTAAATAAATATATTAAAATCCTTAAATATAATATATTTAAAATTAAAATTAAAATAAAGTAATATCTTTATTATATATATATTTAAAATATAATTTAAATAAAATATTTTATAATTTTTATATTTATTTTTCTTTTATTAATATATCTTTTTTAAAAATATAATTTCTTTTTATTTTTTTTATATTTCCTTTTCTATTTCCTTTAATATTATATCTTCTTCTTTTAACGACATAATATTATTTTCTTTTTCTTTTTCTAATTTATATTTCTCTTTTATTTCTTTAATAGATTTATTTTAACTTTTTAATAATATAAGCTTTTTAACTACTTTAAAATTAAGTCTATTTCTATTTTTAATAATAATATTATTACTAATAGAAAAAGTAGACTCTATAAAGGCTAAAGTAGTAAAAGTAGCTAAATATCTTCTAGCTAAAATAGATAAAATAGGAAATTTACTATTATATCCTTTCTAATAGCTTAAAGGATTTTCCTATATAGTTATTAATATAATAATAAATAAATATATATAAAAAAAACTTACTTTTCTTTTTACTACTCTTTCTATTAAATATATAGAATATTCTTTAGAAGTTTTTATAGCTTTATTATATAAATCACTCTTAAATCTGAGTTATCTTTAGAAATAGGAGAGCTATTTAATTTTTCTAAATTAATAGAATTATTATTATTATTTTGAATACTAAAAAGAATATTAGAAAAAATCCTTTAATTATAATTATTAAATAAAAACAACTTATATATAATATTTAGCTTTAAATAGCTCTAATATATTATTTTTAATATTTTTATAATGATATAAAATACCTCCTTCCTTAAAATGTATTAATTTAAATTTAGGGTCTAAAATAATACTAAAAAAATAAGATTTAAATTTCTTTAAATCTCCTTTTTTAAGCTTTTTAGGAAAGTATTTTTCTAACTTTATAATACCACTATTAGCAGTATTACTTAAGTAAATATAAAACTGATTCTATATAAATAAATTAGTATAAGCTTTTTAAATAGCTTAAAATAAAAAAATAATATAAAACTTACTGTAATATCGTTATCCTTAAAGTATTATATTTAGCTTTAACTTCTTCTAATTTATTAAATATTTTATAAATAAATAATAAATTTAAGTTTAAAGTAGTATATATTTGGCCTTGTAGTTTAATAGAAGGAATTAAAAAAATAGAAAAAAGATCTTTTAATTCTAAAATTAAAGGAAAATCTTTTTCTATACTTATTAAATTCTTTAATTCCTTATTTTCTGTATTTCTTAAAAGAAAATTAATAGCTTCTTTTAAGTCTAATAAGGAATTAAGCATATAATAAGTAGAATTCTAATGTGTTGTATTATCTAAAGGTTAATATTAGTAAATTAATTAATAAAAAAATAAATAAAAAATATACCTAAAAATAGATTTTTTTTATTATATTTTATAGTATTATTTTCTTTAGCCTTTTTAATACTATCTAAAAGAAGGGTTTTAGGCTCTTAAGAATATTTAATAATTGTAATAAAGCATCTAATTTGGGAAACTAAAGCTATTAAATTAGTATTTCTTTTTATATAAAAAAATATAAAGTTTTTTTTTTACTTACTGCTATTAGAAAGCCCTAGGCTTTCTAATATATAAGATTTATTATCTATATTTATTAAATTTTTATTAATAAATATAGTTAATTCTTCTTCTTTTTCCCTATTTAATAAATAGGCTTTTAAAATATCTTATACTATAATATTTATAATATGTGCAGTATAGCAGATATCTCCTTAAAAAGTAATATCTAAATTATTTAAAAAATAATTAGAAAAATACTTTATAAAGGTATTATTATTATTAGTATTATCTTTAGTAATATTAAAAAATATTAGTATTATATATATAAAATATATTAAAGAATATACTTACCTAATAATAGATTTAAGGTTTAAAGTCTTATAAAAATATAATATATTATTAAATTCTTTAAAGATATTAATACTAAAGTGCTTTTCGGTAAGCTTTTTAAAGCCTATATAATATTTAAATTAGTATATATATATATAAAATAAAATAAAAATACTTACCTATTAAATAATAGTTTGATTTAAATTCTTTATTAATAAATATTAAAATAACCCCTAAATAAAGGTCTTGATTACTAGCAGTCTATAAATTAAAGGTTAAAGAAAAAGACCCTAAAGAATTATAATTTTCTAGAATTTCTTTTTCTAATATAGCCTTTTTACTATTAAAGAAAATATTTAAATTTTCTTTAATATTATATTTATAGATTTTAGGGCTAGTACTATTAAATAATTAATAATAAATATATAAAAATAATATAATACTTACTTATTATAATATTTTAATAAATTATTAAAGCTTTTAGAATATATAGTATTAAAAGAGATATTATTATCTATTAAAAATAATAAAACCTTTTTAAAAGCTATATTTTCTGAAAAAGAATTAACTTTAATATATTTAGATTTAGAAAAATCTAAATCTTTAATATTTTTAAGATCCCTTTTTATATTATATTAGTTATATATTTTTTTAAAAAAAAATACTTACTTTTTATTAAATTAGGATTTTTTTTACTTTCAGTATTATAAGCTATTTTAGGGTGATTTCTTATATAATGCTTTGTAAAATTAGAAGATTGAAAACCTTCTGTTTTTTTAGGCTTATTATAAGAATATCTATATAAATATTAATAAAAAGTATTAATATATATATATATATATAAGTAAATATATATGAATATATAAAGGAAATTACTTATAAAGTATATTGTATTAAGAATTGTTTAGGTTTTCCCTCTTTTTAAGGTAGTATTTCTTTAGTAAATAAACCCTTTTTAAAAATATATATATTAGGGTTATATTTATTCCGTTTTTGTGGGGTAGGGTTGTTTAAGAAAAGTTATTAGTATTTTAATATAAAAATATATATATATATATACTTTTATATAAGGGAGAAGGAGAATTAATCTCTACTTCTATTTTGCTTTCTAGCTTAGACTGAAAGCTAGCTTAAGTATTAAAGCTATTATCTATATTTATATATTTATATAATTTATTAAAAATATAAAAATATAAAAATATAGATATATAAGACTTTCAAATATAGAATAAATATAATAAAAAGGGTTTTTTTTTGAATAAATAAAAAAGTAAATTCTTTTCAAAAAAGATATTATAAAAATAAAATAAAATAAAAGATTTTTATAAAAAGAAATAATAAAATAATAAAAAGATAAATTTCTTTCTATAAAAGTATATTAGTTATAAGTTATTAAAAATAAAATAATATATATATATACCTTTAAGGCTTAAATTTTAATAATTTAGCCCTTAAGTCTTAAAAAAGACTATAATAATAATAATAAAAAGAAATATAATAAGGAATTTTAATTTAAAATATATATTAGTTATAAGATTATTAAAAAAAAGGGGAAAAAATTAAATAAATACTATTAAAGCTTAAAGCTTAAAAATTATACTTTTAAATATCTAAAAGGGACTTTTTGGCTTTTTTAGCTATATAATATATATCCTAAATTTCAGAAAAACCTATATAAATAGGTAAAAATTCCTATTTTATTTTAGGATTTAAAAGAAGTAGCTATAACAGTTAGAGTTTCTAAATAAGTAAACTAGTCTATATTAGGTTTATGTTCACAGAATATATAAGGCGTTATATTAAGTATATTAGGTTATTATATCTTTTAATAGTTAATAATATATATTAGGCTTATTAAGGTAAAGAAGTCTTATTAATAGCTAGTAAGTTAAGTTCTATTTAATACTAAAGGAATATATTTATATACTATATAGTATTAATAGCAATTAAGGAGGTTACTATAAAGTTAATAGTAATTCTTAAGAATTATTAATAATTATCTAAAATTACTAGTAATCTATCTTAGACTCTAATAACTAGATTTTAATAATTACTAATAGAACCCCTTTAGTTTATTATAATTATAAATAATTAAAAGAAAATATAAGGTATATATAATATAAGCGCTTTTTCTATTTAGATTATAATATAATCTCTTTCCCTTTATTAGTCTTATCCTTAAGACCTATATATCTATTTTTCTTTTATATTATCCTTAATAAGTCTAATTTAAACCTATATTTTCTTATTGCTAATAGAATATTTTCTATAGTAACTTAATGTTATTTTATTTATATAAAACTTATTGCCTTTATTAGTTATAAAATTATATCTTATTTTTCATATATTAAAAATTATATTAAATATATAATAAAAGATAGATAAAAGAATTATTCTAAATATATCTATTATAGTTATTTTTATAATAGAAAAGATATAATATTATTAAAAGGTTAGTTTCTTATTATTATTTATAAGGTATTTTATATTAATCTTTATAGTAAATTATTTAGTTTAAAAAAAGAATTAAATTAAAGCTAATAAAAAGGCTATTAAAAAAGAGCTTATTTAATTATAGTATTAATTAAATAAGTATCTTTTAAAGCTAATATATCTTTATTACTAAAAGCATTTAATTTAATTTAAGAAGGTAAAGGCCCTTAAGTAGGATTTTAAGGCAATAAATAATAGTAAGAAGGTAAAGAACTTAATTATACCTTTTAATTCCTTTATTATAGTAAAGTTAATTAAGGTAGGTATAGTAAATCTTATTAATTAGTTTACTATTTTAAATCTTTTTTTAGTTTTTAGTAAAAGTTCTTTAGGATTTATTAGGTATTAATAAGGTATTTTAGTAATTCTTATATATTTTTACTTTTTAAATAGTCTTTTTATTTAATTAAGTATTCTATTTTTTTTATTAATTATCTTTATTTCTTAAATTACTTTTACTTTATAGGCTTTTAGTCTTTTTACTTCTATTAGTTTATTATATATTTTAATATAAATTGTATTTACTATTAATTTAAGTAGTAAGATATAAAAGATAAAGTAGATCTTAACTTTTAGTAATAGGTCTAGTTTATAGTTATTCTTTAAGACCTTTTTAATATCCTTATATAGTTTTATATATTTAAAGTTAAGCTTATAGCTTGGTTATTTAATTATAATATTTTTTATAGATAGGTAGATTATATCTTCCTTTAAAAAGATAGGTCTCTTTACCTTTTTAAGATTATAATATTATTATATCTATTTTCTAATAAATTTAAGTTCTATCTATAGTTTATTATATAGATTCTTTAATTTATTACTTTTAATTATTACTATTAGGTTAATTATTTTAAGTTTTTATTAGTTTTAATAAACTTTTAATATAAATCTAAAATTAGTATATATTAATATAAACTTTATGCTTTTATTATAGGCAGTACTATAGGCTAGTTAGGTATATAATAGCTTTTTAACCTAATTATTTTATTTATAATTTATATAATACTATAAGTATTATTTTAATACTTAATTTATTTATTTTATTTATCTATCTATTTAGGCTTTAAATGCTATTATAAGCTTATAGTTTAGGCCTAATAATACTAAAAGTGCATTTTAAAATTATAATATAAGTATTAGTCCTTTATTTAAGATAATCTTAAATAGTAATTTATATATATTAATAATATATCTATAGATAATATATATAACTTCTTTTATATTTATATCTTCTTTATAGGGTAGGTAATATAAGAACTTAATAAATCAGTTTATAATAATTATAATACTATTATAAAAGATTTCTATTAAGGGTTTTTTAAATAGTAATAGTTTTATAATAAAGTTTATTATAATTAAGTCTTATAGTTATTATACTATAGGCAATAGTTAAAGTTCTTTATATAGTTTATATTATTATACTTTTATTTTAATATCAAGATTATATTATTTAATAACCTTTTTTACTGTTATTTACTATATCTTATATTTATATTATAGAAGTTATTTAAGAGTCTTTATTACTTCTTAATATCTATATATAGGATATTTATAGAATTTCTATATAAATTTCTTTAGTTTTTCTAGAATTTCTTTAGTTACTATTACTTATATCTATTTTAGAGTTTATATTTATTAGGTAAATTTATATTCTCTTTTATTATTTATCTTTAATATTTATTCTATTATTTTTATAGTTTTAATATTATAATTTAATTATTAACTTATTATATTTACTCTTTTATTTTTTAATCCTTTTTTATAAATAATTATAAAGTTAAATTTATATAAATATTTAATATAATATAGTTATTATTAATTAAGTTTATATATTATAGTAAAGTAAGAAATATTTTAATAATTTATATATATTTTAATTTAATACTTACTTTCTATTAAGTAATATTTAAACTTTTTAAAGTAGTTAATAATTATTAAAAATTCTTTATTATAGATTAGGTAGTTAAGCTTTACTTTATATAATTTATAATAGTAAAATACAATAGGGTATAATTTCTTTATATTATCTTATTAGCTAATCTATCCTTTTAGTATAAAGTTTAATATATTTATTTCTAATTTAATTTCTTTTTTTAGATTAAATATTATTAAAATAGGTTTATTAATAATAGCTCCCTTAAGCTATATAAAGGCTTTTTATGCCTTATTATTCTATTTAAATATCCTTCCTTTCTTTATAAGTTCTATTATTAAATTAGCAATTTTATTAAGGTCTTTAATAAACTATTAGTAATAGTTAATAAGTCTTAAAAAGGCCTATATCTCCTTTATATTATTAGGCACCTTTTACTTTATTATTACTATAATTTTCTTTAGTTTTACTTTAATTTTATTAAATATAATAATATATCCTAAAAAGCCTATATTTATAATATAAAAGAAATATTTCTTTAGTTTTATTAACAGTTTAGTATTTTATAATATTTTTAAAACCTTATAGATATATTTTATATATTCTTTTTTATTATTTAAGAAAATTAAAATCTTATTTAGGTAATATACTATAAAAATATTAAGGTACTATTAAAGTATACTATTAATTATCTGCTAAAATATTATAGGTATATTAATAAGACTAAAAGGTATTATTATATATTTAAATAATTTAAATTTAGTCCTAAATGCTATTTTTTATTTATTTCCTTTCTTAATATAAATAAGGTTATATACTCCTTTTAGATTTAAAGCTATAAAGATCTTTTTACTTTATAATTAATTTTTAAGTTTTATAATAAATAAAATTAAGGTTTAATCTTTAATAGTATATATATTAATTAGTTAGTAATTAATAATTAGTCTATTTTTTTATTTTCTTTTAATATAAAGAATATTAATAATATTAATACTAAACTAAATTCCTTAATATAGCCTTTTTTAAGTATTTTATTTATATATTCCTTTTAGACTTATAGCTCTTTTTAGTTAAATAGATAGAGCTTTTAAAATAATAAGTTATTATTTATAAAGTTAATTTTATAGTCCTATTTACTATATTTAGGTACTTCTATTTTTAATTCTTTTTTAAATAGTCTATTATATATTTAATACTATTTTAGAATATTTTTAAGTTAATTTTAACTTAATTCTATAGGTATTTTATTTTTATATAGATCTTATACCTTAAGGATATTTAGGATTTCTATTTTATTTTTTATACCTTTTTTATACTTATATTATATTCCTTTTAGAGGTAATAGATACCTTACTCTATACTTACCTATACTATTCTCTTTAGTTAGGATTTAAGATCTTTTATTATTTATTATAATTATTTTTTTATTACTATTAAGGTTATTAAGAAATATAATCTAGCTATTTTTTTAATTAATAAATAGGTTTTATTATTTAAGCTATTATATATTTAATAGAATATTTATATCCTTTCCTATAGGTATAATATTAAAATCTACTTTTTAATTTCTTTTTTTAATAAAAACCTTAAGGTAATTATTACAACCTATACAGAAAAAGCACTTACATTATATATACCCTACATTTTTCTTTTAATTATTTATAATTATAATATACTAAAGAATTCTATAAATAACCACTAAGACCTAATTACTAAAGTCTAAAATAGATTACCAGTAATTCTAGGTAATTATTAGTAATTCTTAAGAATTACTATTAACTTTATAGTAATTCTTTTAATTACTATTAATACTATATAGTATATAAATATACTTCTTTAGTATTAAATAGAACTTAATTTATTAACTATTAATAAGACTTTTTTACTTTAATAAGCCTAAAATATACTATTAATTATTAAAAGATATAATAACTTAATATACTTAATATAATACCCTATATATTCTATAAATATAAACCTAATATAGATTAATTTACTTATTTAAAAACCCTAATTATTATATATTAATAGCTTTTATTTAAAATATACTGTATTTATATTAAGTAATATTATATTATTAAGATATTTAATAATACTGGCCTAATACCTCTTTATATTAAAGCTTTACCTAATAATATTAAGATAATAGTAAAGCTATAATAGCTATATAATAGCTATAATACCCTATAAGCCTAAATAAATAATTAATAGAATACTATAATAACTAATAATAATAGCAGTAAATTATAAAAAAGAGATCTTAAAAAAGCCCTAAAACTATTAAAGTTTAAGCCCTTTAAGAAATAAGTAATTAATATTATTTTATTTTTAACCTAAATAAAAGAATACTTTTATTTATTTCTAAATAAATTAGATACTGCTATAAAGAAACTCCTATTTATAGCCTTTCTAATTTAAAGTAATACTAAAAAATAGTTTAAACCTATTATAAAAGACTATTTAAAAAATAAAGAAAATCTATAAGATTAAAATATATAAAATATCTTTAGAGATTAAAATAATTTTAAATAAGCCCTTAAAGATAATTTTAAAGTAGTTAATAAAAAATAATAAGCTATAGCTAAATTACTTATACTTAAATAATAGAAATTATATATTATATATTTAGCTAAATTCTAATAACTAGCAGCTAAGACCTAATAGAATAATAATACCTTTATAGAAATTTATTACTAAAGCCTAAAAAAAGAGGTTAAGGATAAACTATACCTTATAGATAGACCTAATAACCTAACTATCTATATTATAATAGTAATTAAGATTAATAAATAATAGTATAAATATAAAAAAAAGAAAGCTAACTATAAGTATAAAAATGACTTTAATTTATATTACCTTAATTAATAATAAGATAATAATAACTAAAATAACTCTTAAAACTAAAAATAGCAGTAAGGATATTAGTAAAATAATACTTTATATAGAATGCAGTTAGGATCTATATCTTTAGGTATTATATAGCCTAAAAGAAATAATAACTATAAGCTATAAGATATATTTAAATATAAATACTATAATTATAATTAAATAGGATATATAGTATATTAATGCCTAAAATTATAAAAGCTATAAAACCTAAACTAAAGTAGGCAAGCCTTAAGATTTACCTAATAATAGGATCTATTAATAATTATATATACCTAAATATTAAGAATAATATATAATAAATATAATATATACTTTAATAGCAATTTAGGAATTACTTAAATTAAACCTAAAGATAAAGAGAGATTAAAAAAGAAAAATAAATTATATATACTAAAAGAATTTAAGTAAAAAAGGAATTAATAAAATAAATAATAAAATAAAAACTACTATAAGTATATAAAAGACCTTAAGAAGTAAGAATACTTTAAAGTAAAGTAAAAAAAATAAAAATAAAAAGTAAAATAATAAAAACTAAAGGAATTTAAGAAATAATTAAAATAAGGAAAAATATAAATATTAAGAATAATAAAATAGAGTAGCCTAAATATCCTTAATATAGATAAATAGAAGTAAACCTTATAAGTTATTAATAATATCTTTACTAAAATAATACTTTAAAATAAAGAAAAATATTAAAAAAAAGAAGTTAAAGCAGAAAGCTAACTTTAATAAAAGAAATAATAAAGCTCCTATAGTATAGAATATAAAGGCAAGACCGCCAGAAATACAGCTAAGTATCTTTACTATTAAAATAAGTAAATTATATAAAAATAAGAATAACCTTATAAAGCAAGATATAATAAAAATAGCCTAAAGATCTATAAGATATAAAAAAAAATCTATATATAAGGTATTAAGGAATATAAAAATATAAAAATAGGAAATAAACTCTATATTAAAGTATATTATATTAATAAGGCATTAAACTTACTATACCTAAAACTGGCATTTAATAAATAAGATAATATATAAATAATACTAATATACCCTAAATATAATATAATATTTTAGGTATTATACTAAAATTATTAATATAAATAATATAAATTAAATAAGCTAGATAATAATTATTTCTTTATAACTATATCTAAAATACCTAATAATAACTTCTATTTAATAGAAAAAGTAAAAAGATATTTAATATACCTTTAATATAATTACCTTAAAGTAGTAGAACTATAATTTAATATAATATTATATAGAAAGATATATTAAGTTAATAAATTAACTTAAGGAATTAAGGAGAATATATAAATTATTAAAGATATAGAAAGAAAGTTTAAAGAAGTAACTTAAGGTAAATATACTTAAAAGAAAGGTAAACAATTAGTTAATAATATTAGCTTAAAAAATATAAAAAAACTATTAAGATAATAGGAAGTAAATAGATTATATCTACTTAATAATAAATATTTTAGATAAAGAATTATAGAAATAGATATAAAATTAAAAAAATACTTTTAATAGATAATATTTAATAATAAATTTAATAATAACTGCCCTAATAGAAAAGGGTATAATAATAGTAACTATAAGTAAATATATTAAGATATATTAGGAAAAGTTATATACTATCTATAATTAAGCTATAAATAAGCCAGAACTATAAATAAGAATAACTTAAATTAATAAATATATTAGAAGTACTATAAATAATAGACTTAATAGATAATTTAATGCTATAAGTTTAAATTAAAGGAAAATAGCTAAATGCTTAAATTAATTATAAAATAAAAAAAAACTTTATTAACCTAAAAATAGTTATAAAGCTATAGCTATTATAGAAATAGAAATTATTACCCTATCTATTAATTAATATAAAAGGATAGCTCTTTAATTATAATAATAGTATTATAGATTAAGAGATTAATTACCTTAGGGTCTTTATTAAAGAAAGAAATTAAAAAGTAGATTTTAATATTATACCTTTAGGAAAGGATATAAACATCCTATTAGATATATAATAGCTTAAATAATAAAACCTATTTATTAACTAAAGAAATAGCCAGGTTATATTTCCTAGTAACCCTAATAGTAATAAAAAAATAATTATAATAAATAATAAGAGATTTTAAACCCTAACTAAAGAGGATAGTATAGGTAAGTATAAAATAGGATATCTATTACCTCTAAAAGGAGTATAATATAAGTATAAAAGAGGTATAAAAAATAAAATAGGAATTCTAGGTATCCTTAAGGCATAAAATCTATATAAAAATAAAATACCTATAGAACTAAGCCAAAATTAACTTAAGAATATTTTAAAATAATACTAAATATATAATAAACTATTTAAAGAAGAACTAGAAATAAAAGTACCTAAATATAATAAATAGGACTATAAAATCAACCTTATAGATAATAACTTACTATTTTAAAAGCTCTATTTATTTAATTAAAAAAAGCTATAAGTTTAGAAGGAATATATAAATAAGATACTTAAGAAAGGCTATATTAAGGAATTTAGTTTAATATTAATATTATTAATATTCTTTATATTAAAAAAGAACAGAAAGGATAAATTAGTTATTAATTACTAACCGGTTAATATATATACTATTAAGGACTAAACCCTACTTTTACTTATTATAGAACTTAAGGATTAGTTATAAGGCAAAAAGATCTTTATAGCTTTAGACCTTAAGGGAATATATAACCTTATTTATATTAAAAAAGGAGATAAATAGAAAATAGCATTTAAAACTAAATTTAGACTATTTAAATATATAATAATGCCTTTTAGTCTTATTAATATATTTATAATATTTTAGTAAATAATTAATAGTATACTTTAATAGTACCTTAATATCTTTATAGTATATTACCTAAATAATATCTTAATCTTCTTAAATAATAAAAAAAAATATATAGAATATATCTATAAGGTCTTAAAAATATTATAAAATACTAAACTGTTAATAGAACTAAAGAAAAGTTTCTTTTATATTATAAAAGTAGACTTTTTAGGATATATTATTATATTTAATAAAATTAGAATAGAACTAAAGAAAATTATAGTAATAATAAATTAAAAGAAATCTAGTAATATAAAGGAAGTATAAGCCTTCTTAAGACTTACTAACTATTACTAATAGTTTATTAAGGATTTTAGTAAAATTGCCAACTTAATAATAAAACTAATAAAAAAAGAAAAGATATTTAAATAAAATAATAAGATATAAAAGGCCTTTATATAGCTTAAAGAAGCTATTTTTAATAAATCAGTATTAATAATATTTAATCTAAAGAAAGAAGTTAAACTAGAAATAGATATATTAAACTTTATATTAAGAGGATAGATTAGTTAATAAAATAATATAGAGAAATTATATCTTATTATATTTTACTTTTATAAGTTATATAAAGTAGAACTTAACTATTTAATTTATCATAAGGAATTTCTAGTAATTATTAACTGCTTTAAGGAGTTTAAATACTACTTAATAGAAAGTAAGTACTAAATTAAGGTATATATAAATTATTAAAATATCTCTTACTTTACTATAATATATAAACTTAACTAATAATAACTATATTATATTAAATACCTATATAAATTTAACTTTATAATTATTTATAGAAAAGGATTAGAAAATAGAAAAGTAAATATAATAAATTAATAACTAGATTATAATACTAAAACTATAAAAATAATAAAATAAATACTAGAGATAAATAATAAAAGAGAATATAAATTTACCTAATAAATGTAAACTTTAGGATAGATATAGGTAACAGTAATTAAGGAAATTCCAGAGAAACTAGAAAAGTTTATATAGAAATTCTATAAATATTCTATATATAGATATTAGGAAGTAATAAAGACTTTTAAATAACTCCTATAATATAAATATAAAGTATAGTAAATAATAGTAGAAAAGGTTATTAGATAATATAATCTTAATATTAAAATAAAAGTATAATAATATAAACTATATAGAGAACTTTAATTACTGCTTGTAGTATAATAACTATAAGACTTAATTATAATAGACTTTATTATAAAGCTACTACTATTTAAAGAACCCTTAATAGAAATCTTCTATAATAGTATTATAGTTATTATAAACTAATTTACTAAATTCTTATACTACCTACCCTATAGAGAAGATATAAATATAAAAGAACTTATATATATTATCTATAAATATATTATTAGTATATATAGATTACTATCTAAAATTATCTTAAATAGAAGGCTAATACTTATATTATAATTTTAAAATATACTTTTAGTATTACTAGGCCTAAACTATAAGCTTATAATAGCATTTAAAGCCTAAATAGATAGATAAATAGAATAAATAAATTAAGTACTAAAATAATACTTATAGTATTATATAAATTATAAATAAAATAATTAGGTTAAAAAGCTACTATATGCCTAATTAGTATATAATACTGCCTATAATAAAAGTATAAAGCTTATATTAGTATATACTAACTTTAGATTTATGCTAAAAGCCTATTAAGACCTATAAGAACCTAAAATAATTAATCTAGCAGTAATAATTAAAAGCAATAACCTAAAGAATCTTTATAATAAACTATAAATAGAACTTAACTTTATTAAGAAAAGGATATAACAGTATTATAACCTTAAAAAGGTAAAAAGACCTACCTTTTTAAAGGGAAATATAATTTACCTATCTATAAAAAATATTACTACTAAATAACTAAACTATAAACTTAACTTTAAATATATAGGACTATATAAAATTATTAAAAAGGTCTTAAAGAATAACTATAAACTAGACTTACTACTAAAAGTTAGGATCTATCTTATTTTTTATATTTTATTACTTAAATTAGCAGTAAATATAATTTATATTAAAATATATAATAAATTAATAAAAGTAAAAAGACTAAAAGCTTATAAAGTAAAAGTAATTTAAGAAATAAAAATAATTAATAAAAAAATAGAATACTTAATTAAATAAAAAGACTACCTAAAAAATAAAAATATATAAAAATTACTAAAATACCTTATTAATACCTAATAACTCCTAAAGAACTTTTACTAAAAACTAAAAAAGGATTTAAAATAGTAAACTAATTAATAAGATTTATTATACTTACCTTAATTAACTTTACTATAGTAGAGGAATTAAAAGGCATAATTAAGTTTTCTGCCTTTTTATTATTATTTATTGCCTTAAAATCCTACTTAAAGGCCTTTAGCTCTTTAAATTAAATTAAATACTTTTAATAATAAAGATATATTAATTTTAAAAGATCCTTATTTAGTTAATACTATAATTAAATAAGCTCTTTTTTAATAGCCTTTTTATTAGCTTTAATTTAATTCTTTTCTTAAACTAGATAATTTACTATAAAGATTAATATAAAATACCTTATAAAATAATAATAAAAACTAACCTTTTAATAATATTATACCTTTTCTATTATAAAAATAACTATAATAAGTATATTTAAAATAATTCTTCTATCTATCTTTTATTATATATTTAGTATAATTTTTAATATATAAGGAATAAGGTATAATTTTATAATTAATAGAGGCAATAAGTTTTATATAGGTAAAATAATATTAAATTACTATAAAAGATATTTTATTAATAATAGTAAAGAAATATAAGTCTAAGTTAGACTTATTAAGGATAAATATAAAAGAAAAATAGATATATAGGTCTTAAAGATAAAACTAATAAAGGAAAGGAAATTATATTATAACCTAAATAAAAAAAGCGCTTATATTATATATACCTTATATTTTTCTTTTAATTATTTATAATTATAGTACACTAAAGGATTCTATAAGTAACCACTAAGACCTAATTATTAAAGTCTAAAATAGATTACTAGTAATTCTAGGTAATTACTAGTAATTCTTAAGAATTACTATTAACTTTATAGTAATCCCCTTAATTACTATTAATACTATATAGTATATAAATATATTCCTTTAATATTAAATAGAACTTAACTTATTAGCTATTAATAAGACTTCTTTACCTTAATAAGCTTAAAATATACTATTAACTATTAGGAGATATAATAACCTAATATATTTAGTATAATACCTTATATATTCTATAAATATAAACCTAGTATAGATTAGTTTACTTATTTAGAAATCCTAACCATTATAGTAATTAATCTCTTAATCTATAATATTATTATTATAATTAAAAAGTTATTTTTCTATATTAACTAAAAAATAGGGTAATAATTTCTATTTCTATAATAATTATAGCTTAATAACTATTTTTAAGTTAATAAAGTTCTTTCTTATTTTATAATTAATTTAAGTATTTAGCTATTTCCTTTTAATTTAAACTTATAGTACTAGGCTATCTATTAAGTCTATTATTTATAGTACTTTTAATATATTTATTAATTTAAATTACTTTTATTTATAGTTTTAGCTTATCTATAGCTTAATTATAGATAGTATATAACTTTTCTTAATATATTTTAGTATATTTACTTATAGTTACTATTATTATACCCTTTTTTATTAAGGCAGTTATTATTAAATTTATTATTAAATATTATCTATTAAAAGTATTTTTTTAATTTTATATCTATTTCTATAGTTTTTTATTTAGAATATCTTTTATTAAGTAAGTATAATCTATTTATTTCCTATAGTTCTTATAGTTTCTTTATATCTTTTAAACTAATATTATTAATTAATAGTTTCTTTCTTCCTTAAGTATACCTTTTTTAAGTTATTTCTTTAAATTCTTTCTTTATATCTTTAATAATTTATATATTTTCCTTAATTCCCTAAATTAATTTATTAACTTAATATATCTTTTTATATAATATTATATTAAATTATAATTCTATTACTTTAAGGTAATTATATTAAAGGTATATTAAGTATTTTTCTGCTTTTTCTATTAAGTAAGGATTATTATTAAGTATTTTAAATATAATTATAGGAAAATAATTATTATCTAGTTTATTTAATTTATATTATTTATATTAATAGTTCTAGTATAATACCTAAAATATTATATTATATTTAAGATATATTAATATTATCTATATATTATCTTACTTATTAAATATAGGTTTTAGATATAGTAAGTTTAATGCCTTATTAGTATAATATACTTTAATATAGAGTTTATTTTCTATTTTTATATTTTTATATTCCCTAGCACCTTATATATAGATCTCTTTTTATATTTTATAGATCTTTAGGCCGTTTTTATTATATTTTATTTTATAAGGTTTTTCCTATTTCTATATAATCTACTTATCTTAATAGTAAAAATACTTAGCTATATTCTTAGTAGCCTTATCTCTATATCCTATATTATAGAAGTCTTACTATTTCCTTTATTAAAGTTAGCTTCTAGCTTTAACTTCTTATTTTTAGTATTCTTTTTTATCCTAAAGTATTATTTTAATAAGAATATTATTAATAATTTATAAGGTTTACTTTTACTTATCTATATTAAGGATACTTAAGTTACTTTATTTTATTATTTTTAATATTTAAGTCTTTCTTTATTTAAGTTATCTTTTAAACTTTTCTAGCTTTTATTATTTTACTTTTTCTTTTTCTTTTTTTTACTTTACTTTAAAGTATTTTTACTTTTTAGGATTCTCTATATACTTATAGTAGTTCTTATTTTATTATTTATTTTATTAATTCCTTTTTTATTTAAGCTCTTTTAAAGTATATAATTTATTTTTCTTTTTTAATTTTTTTTTATTTTTAAATTTAATTTAAGTAATTCCTAAATCTCTATTAAAGTATATATTATATCTATTATATATTATTTCTAATATTTAAATATATATAACTATTTATAAATCCTATTATTAAGTAAATCTTAATGCTTATTTATTTTAGTTTAGGTTTTATAGTTTTTATAGTTTTAGGCATTATTATACTATATATTCTATTTAATTATAATTATAATATTTATATTTAGATATATCTTATAGTTTATAGTTATTATTCTTTTTAGGTTATATAATACCTAAAGATATAAATCCTAACTGCATTTTATATAAAGTATTATTTTATTAATATCTTTATTACTATTTTTAATTTTAAGACTTATTTTAATTATTATTATTTTATTACTAATTAAGGTAATATAGGTTAAAGTTATTTCTATACTTATAGTTAGCTTTCTCTTTTCTATATTTATATTATTATTTATTAATTTTAATTACTATTATAATATAGGTAATTAGGGTATTAAGTCTATTTATAAAATACAGTTTATTCTTAACTTCTTTTTTTAGGCTTTAGTAGTAGATTTCTATAAAGGTATTATTATTCTATTAGGTTTTAACTACTAACTATTAGAATTTAACTAAATATATAGTATATAATTTCTATTATTTAAATATAAGTAGTTTTACTATAGCTTATTATTTTTTATTAATTACTTTAAAATTATCTTTAAGGGCTTATTTAAAATTATCTTAATTTTTAAATATATTCTATATATCTTAATCCTATAGATTTTCCTTATTTTTAAGATAATCTCTTATAATAGGTTTAAACTACTTTTTAGTATTACTTTAAATTAAAGAGGCTATAAATAGAAGTTTCTTTATAATAATATTTAATTTATTTAAAAATAAGTAGAAATATCTTTTTATTTAGGTTAAAAATAAAATAATATTAATTACTTATCCTTTAAAGGGCTTAAATTTAAGTAACTTTAGGGCTTCTTTAAGATCTCTTCTTTATAGTTTACTGCCACTATTGCCAGTTATTATAGCACTTTACTAGTTATTTATCTAGGCTTATAAGGTATTATAGCTATTATATAGCTATTATAGTTCTATTATTATTTTAGTATTATTAAATAGAGCTTTAATATAAAGAGGTATTAGGCTAATATTACTAAATATCTTAATAATATAATATTACTTAATATAAATATAATATATTTTAAATAAAAACTATTAATATATAATAGTTAGGGTTTTTAAATAAATAAATTAGTTTATATTAGGTTTATATTTATAGAATATATAAGGTATTATATTAAGTATATTAAGTTATTATATCTCTTAATAATTAATAATATATATTAAGCTTATTAAGGTAAAAAAGTCTTATTAATAGCTAATAAGCTAAATTCTATTTAATACTAAAGGAATATATTTATATACTATATAGTATTAATAGCAATTAAAGAGGTTACTATAAAGTTAATAGTAATTCTTAAGAATTACTGGTAATTATTTAGAATTACTAATAATCTATTTTAGACTTTAGTAATTAGATTTTAGTAGTTATTAGTAAAACCCTTTTAATTTATTATAATTATAAATAATTAAAAGAAAATATAGGGTATATATAATATAAGTGCTTTTTCCGTTTAGGTTATAATGGTAACTTATTCTCTAAATAAAAAAAATAAAGAATTATAGCTATATCTTTTTTTTCTTTTAAAGTAGTACTAACCTTAATAGGTATAGTTATAGAAGTATAATCCCAAGTAGGGATATATAAGAAAATAGAAGAAAATTCTTTATTTTTTAAGTTTTTTTCCCTTATAATAACTAGTAGGGTTTCAGGTAAATAACCTGTAAATCGAGATATAAAAAAGCAAATAAATTCCTTATAAGAAGAAGGGTATATAACTATAATAGGTATAAGAGGTAGTATAGAATTAAGAGGAAAAAAGGTTATAACTGTAGTATAAATAGACATAGAGTAAAGATAATAGGATAAAGGTAGCTCTGTTAAATAGAGCGATTTTTTCTGGATTTAATAATATATATTATATAATTATAGAATAGGAAGTGACTGAGGAAAAAAGGAGTTATAGAGTGAGAAGTTATAGGGGTTTATATAGATCTCTAAAAGAGCGGGCTTTATTATTACTAAAGAGGAGAAGGTCTAGTCGTGATGTAATAGACATTATAAGAACCGCTAAAATTCGGAGAAAAATAAGATATACTCTTTTCCTTATTTAAGAGGCGCTAAGCCTTTTTAAGCCAATAAAGCTTAAATTAAAAAATAGAATTTCTACTTATATATTATAAATTATATAAGTAAGGGGTAAAACTTAATATATAAAAACTTTATTTTATTACTATTATATAATTTAAGTTATATAACTTTATTACTAATATTTCTTTATTAAGAAAATATTAAATTTAATAGATAAAGTTTATTTATATAACTTTATTAAACCTCTATATTCTGCTTAGATAAGTATATTATTAAAAGGCTTAAATTTTTCTGAATTTTTTTATATATATATCTTTATAGTTATCTGTTATAAATAACCCTAATCCTACTTATATTAATAAATATTATATATAAATTTAACTTTTAAATATAATATTATAACTACTTATAATATAAAAAAAATAATATTTAAAAAATAATTTTATAAGTATATCTATATATAAAAAAAACTATTATTAACTTAATTTAATTATTTAATTTTATTTTTTATTTTTTAAATCTTTTCTTTTTTAAAAACTAATTAGTTTTTAAATTTTTTTAATATTTTAATTTAGTAAAAAAACTATTAGTATTCATATTAATTAGTATTTTTTTCTTAGTATATACTAATTAATTTAATTTTAGTATTAGTATACTAAAATTAATTTTTATTTAATTTAGTAAACTAAAACTAATATAAAAAAACTTTAGTTTTAGTATATTAATACTAATTTTTTTTTAGTATTAGTTTACTAATACTAATTTTTTCTTAGTATTAGTATACTATTAGTATCCTTTTTTTAATATTAATATACTAAACTAAACTAATTTCCAACCCTGCTTATAAAGGTCACAGACAGTCGAACTAAACGAGCCTTGAGACAATACTTGATAAGTATTTGCTGGCCACAAGGCTATGTAGTTAGCTGCCGCCTATAAGTCCACACTTTAGGCTGCTCTAGGTAATGGGGATACGATACAGATACGTGCTATGGTATGGTCAGATTCACATTTAGGCATTCAAACCCAATACTACCAAGCATGGCGTTATATTCGGTTTAAACTTCGCCCCAGCTGGTTCGTGACAGGGGTATGAGATCACGTTACACCTTGGAAAGAATTTTCTCTCCGTCATACGTTCAATGGGATAGAGCTCGACACTTCTAACATTGCGCTTATTAAGTCCTACATGTCTCACGTAATGGCACCCAAAAACATACTTCCGTCCACTAACTATAGTGTTAGACCTGTTTAGTCCCAATCTGTCGGTGAGTTCAGACCAAAGTCTGGACCTCGCTTCTACTCAAGTGGAGTATATTTAGTTCCTCCTGCCTCAGGCATTTTAAACCTCTGCTATTTTTAACCCGGTTCAACCGGCAGTACGAAAAAAAGCCTCCCTCGAAATACTCGGCAGACAACAACATTCAACATGGTACAACATCCACTGCCCGATTCATTGATATCAATGGATGAGGCGATGAACTACTGGCAGAACGTCTCCGCTAGCGTCGACGGCATGCTGGGCGGTTTTCCCTCCGTGTCGAGGATCGACTTACAGGGCTCGCGGTCGTTCCTAGCTAAGCTGGGGATTGGCAAGACCCGGATTCCGAGAGCGCTAGAGGGCGGAGCTGGGTTAGTAGACCTCTTGAAATAAAATTGTATTGACACTCATCATTTTTATGTAGAATTGGTAGAATCACTAAAGGCTTGCTCCTCGATGTCGCTGAGACGGTGGATATCATTGAACCCGTTGCTAAGTTCACCGCTGGTTTGGTAGATACACCCGGTGTAGGCCAGATTCACAATATTGGCTTGCAGGACTGGCAGCCGCAAGACGTCCAGTATGGTTTGATCTGGACGCAATGGTGTGCCTGTCAGATATCCGATGCTCTCCTCGTCAAATACCTCGAGCGCTGCGCTGCTTGTTTGAGTGCTGATGGCGTCATCGTATTGAAGGAGAACTTGAGTACTTGTGGGGAGTCCACGTATGACGAGGTCGACAGCACGGTAACACGGTATGCTCACAAATCACGATTTGGCTAATGGATTCATGCTGATGGTGACTCTAGGACGGAGGAGGGCTTTAGAGCAATTTTCGAAAAGGCGGGTCTGGAAATTATACGAGCTGAGTTGCAAAAAGGATTTCCAAAATCGCTGCTTCCAGTTAAAATGTATGCTTTGAGGCCAAAGGGACAATGAACTTTGTGCTGAAACAGCTGTTGGTTGGTTGCACTTCACATGTAACCAATCGCTGGTCCAGAAACGCGGTTATCGCGTTTATGTTGTTGGCTTGGCCTATTTTTGTAGCTTCAACGACATTGCATACTAACGAATATAGAAGTCTGACTTTAATGGTTGAATTAGATGCAAACGAGAGGAAAAAAACATGATGTGATTTATTGCTCTGGTCGAAGAGCATACATCTTCACTGGAAGGAGTTGACGATTCTTCACAATTGGGAATCCATGCTGTATATCCGATCTCACCACCTTCATCCTCGCTCTCTTGAAAAGCTGCTGGAACTTCTCGTCCTCCCTATCACTCGTCAGTTACCAAGTCCAAGAGATCAGCTGATTTCTTACCTTGTGACACTGCCATCAAGCTCGTGAAACTTATCCTGACCCCATGTACTCAAGTTCTCCTTAAAAACAATAAGACCATGGTCCTTCTCTAGGACAGACTTGCACCTCTCCAAGAGTTGCAGTAACTCCTTGTCATTGAGATGTCCTATGCACCATTGGATCCAGATAAGATCGTATACAGCTCCTTCGCTAGGCTCCCACTTTTCTAGGCCGACGTTGTGAATCTCTCCTACGCCGGGTTCGCCGTGTAACGCATCTGTGAATTTGGCCACGGGCTCAACGACATCAACCTGATCTGCAAGCTTCAGCAAAAGACCTTTCGTTATCCTGCCAATTCTGGAATTCACCGTCAGCAATTTCTGACAACAGGTAACTGACAGAAACTCACCCCGCTCCGCCTTCAAGAACTCTCGGTACCTTCTGTCTACCGCTCTTGATACCGATCCCCAATCTGGCAAGGAAGGTTCGCGAGCCTTGGAGATCGACGCGAGATACGGAGGGCATGTCGGATAAAATACCGCCAAGCATTCCATTGTTGTCAGAGTCAACAGACTCCCAGTATTCTTTGCATTTTTCTGCTCTTATTAAGCTATCGGGTTGTAAGTTTGCAGGGTTCGACATGATGAGAGAGCTATGAGTTGGTGTAGAGGAAGAAAATCCGCCTCTAAATTTTGTTCCGTAAAAAAAATTTGTGCTTGGTGCTGCGCCCCACGTGGCTTGTCCCTACGAGATACTGGAAAATGAAGTTTCTTCATTATGGATATTAGCTAATAGCCTCTGGAAACTTGCAAGGAGAATAATAGTATGAAATAATCCTAAGCTTAATTTGCGTTATCGCTTAATATAGTTAAATACTGCAAGGTTGTTGCTGGAAAGCCAAGACGCCACAGTATATGTGCAGGGTAAGTAGATGCTCAAGACAACAAAAATTAACATCCCATAGCTACAATAGAAACAGAATGATCAACTGAAATCCTAGGGTCTCATAGGGCGTGATTCTTATCCAACTCTAGGACGAGTATACATCGGCCAATGCTTTCATTCAGTTGAGCTATTGAAAGTTGCTCACTTGCCGAAATACACACTCTCTGAATCATGTGTTGTGAGAACCCACTCTTACGACAGTATGATTATAAGAAGCTTACTTACGAACCAAGTAAGTCTGCTCAAACTCCTTTCGGCAGAATGAGCGGTCTCTGATGCCCAGAAAGAGTGATCTCGGCATGGGAAGTTGAGTGCCGGCTTGGCAATACGCGATTCTTGGTACTGTTTTGTCAATAGGTGGCGCCGAGGCAGTGCACCTTGGCATCTCTTCTCTCTTTGACGTTTAACGATATGATTCCTCTACCATTGCAATTGTCAGAGGTAAAGGAAAGGCCGTATGTTTAATATCTAAGACCAGCGGTCCTTCATCTGTATAATCCGACTTATCCACTAGAACAGAGCCCATTAACAAGATTTCGCCCAGACTAGTCCACGTACGCAGCGTCTGTGCACTCTTCTTGGCGAAGCAATTCAGAGCCGAAATCGCCATCCTAATCTCTTTTCTCTCAGCCCAGACAATTTTCGCTCCGAGTAATAGTGGGCCCACCCAGCACGTCATCCCGATCAAAGGAGTGACTCTTTTTTCTTCTCCCTTTAAAACAACTTTCGTGGCGTCGACTAGAAAAATACTTTTCACTTTATCAAAGCTGTCGTACTCACAACTTCATCCTCACCGTTGAATCGGAACGGTCGACGTTGGGAATTGAACGACGGACAGAAAAAGTCACTTCGGCAAAACTTCCGAGTCTCGGTCAATATGCCCGACTCTGGTAGCGATAGCCCCGAAGCTGGGGTGAAGGGAGAGACGAAGAGCCCTGTGGCCAGCAGATTCACGACTGAGGTTGATACGCGATGGGGTGATATTCTGCTACTCATTTGCTTCTTCGTCGCTGGTCTCGTTGACAGCGCTGCGTTCAACATGTACGGCTGTTTCGTCAGTATGCAAACAGGTCAGTCCATGTCTCAAATTAATATCTCAATCTCAAACTCACATCCTGTAGGAAACACAATCTTTGTTGGTCTAGGCGTCAGTCATCAACCTGAAAACCTACCTGGGAAAGCATGGTCTCGCTGTTTTCTCGCTATTGTCTGCTTCGCTTTTGGAGCGCTCTTCTTCTCAAGCTTCCACCGATTTTTCGGACCTCAGAAGCGTTGGGTCCTTATCACGTCATTCCTTATCCAAGCCCTCCTCACTGGTCTTGTCGCTATCCTCGCTACGACCGGTGCTGTTAATAACCATCCTCATGGCCGAGAAACAGTGCACGAGAATGGCTGGATCATCGAGAGAGTCCAGGATTCATTCCCAGCCACCGACTACGCCGCCATCATCATCCTCGCTTTCCAGAGCGCAGGCCAAATCGTCGCCAGCCGTGTCCTCAAGTACAACGCCATGCCGACTATTGTCCTGACAAGTCTGTACTGCGACATGATGAGCGACGCGAAGCTCTTCACTTCGCCTATCAATGACAATGCCGATCGAAACCGAAGAGCCACTGGAGCTGTGCTTCTCTTCGCCGGTGCTGTTTCAGGTGGTTTCCTGTCCAAGTCTTGGGTTGGATTTGCTGGAGCTCTTTGGATCGCTGCGTTCCTCAAGCTGTGCATCACTTTCGCTTGGATTCTCTGGAAGCCCAAGCCCTCCAACAAATAAACGAACGCAATCTGAGATGGACGAAAACAGGTCGAATTATGCTTTGCGTCAGAGGGCGCGCTCAGTTATCAGCGTTGATATCCAATGTCTAGATGTGTTAGATGGTTAGAGGTTTATAGAATTGAATAGAATAGTAATTAATCGGAGAATCTGATATCTTCTGTTGGAAATCGATCCTGGCTCACTGAGTCTATGTGCCCTGTTTTTATACTGCTGTCTAACATTTACGCTGCTGTTGATATCTTTCTCCATCTAGGCCTGGTTTGTGTATCAAACTCCACATATTTTGCTATGTGAATGATGTTCACGCGCTTGATGCAATGGCCGAGAGTCGTCGTAATCAGTATGATGCAACCGAATAATAGAGACCTTCGGTCAACTTCCTTTCCGGATCACACGACCATAAAGCTCAACGCCATATTCTTAATACAAAATTCTTCGGGCTATTACTGGCGCCTTATCACTAAATCACGACATACCAACATGAAAGCTATGTCTCCGATAGCGATGGAGTGAGGCTGCATCAATATGTCAGTACACAACAGGCAGCTATGGGAGCCACTGGGGCTATTGTCAATATCAACCAGGAAACACTGCATCATTTGTCTCGGTCAATTGAGTGAGGCCTCATTTTTGAGAAGCGACGCTGACATGGTGTTCCGATCAGCCAATGAATTCAATACTTATATCTGTAGGATTCTCAGCTCGTGACCAAACAAGCAGCTGAATTAACGTTTTCCCAACCTCTTAGTTATCAATCTGCATTTTCAGGCTGTCAAGCGGCACAGCAGCAACGCTGACCCGATCACGTCTTACGTGGACAGCCATTCGACCTGTAGGATTCCGCCTTGCTTACCTATATACATGGTTTATTTGTCTTTACGAAACAACAGCCAATAAGAATGGTTACATCTCGTGAGGCTCTGGAGACTGTCAGCAGTAAGCATGATATGATAAAACCTTCCTAATATGGAATACGGTGAAAAATCAGCTCTTTACTTTTGTTCCGGAGAATTGATTCCGAAACAGTAACCGTGAGCAGTCAGATTCGCGACTTCTGGTGTGATGATTGTACTGCATTGCACTTCAGACATCCTTTTCAAACCCCTTGTTTCTTGACTCTCCAGTGTAGTCAACGGATTGGCCAGAGTCGATCAGGTGCGATACCGTGCTGCTAGAGTCGTCAGGGTTGGCTTCACATGCAATGCGCAGCCTGCGGCATAGATAACAAGGCTCAGTTCCTCGCGTCCCTTCATCTTGATCGTCCCTTCTCATCATTCAAGCTTTTCAGAGCGACGCCGATGATACTGAATTTCTCGGCGATATAGACAATATCTCCATCTGTCTATTGCCTTGTATTACAACCTGCGCAGTTACCAGCAATCTCCCCCATACCCCATCAGCCAGCCTTTGCCCTTTCGACCAGACCCCACCCAAAACTCACAATGTGCGTCTGGATCATGAACACGAACCACTTTCTGTGTGGTCACACAACCCTGACCCGCGCGTTCTCGATGAAGACCGGCTGCTGGTTCACCTGCAACGTCATCACCGCCGAGGTTGTAGGCCAGGGCGTTCACAACTGGTCGAAGCCTTGTTCTTCCTGCATCTCGGCTGGGACTTACTGGAAGAGGGGAACTAGATGGTACCATAGAGCTTGATCTGGTAAGCCAAAAAGGCTCCTCTACAGATATCTGGTTCAAGTCAACGGCGGCATTTGTTGCAGTGCTTGCTGTTTATCATGGTCGCGAGAGAGAATGGCCTGCTGTGCTGTTATCTCGTGGCAGCCTTGGGAGTTTCGTTGGGAAGAGCGTGTATATTGGTTACGGAAGCTTAAACTGAACGAGGTGTTTGCGTATTAACGAAGGGATAGTGTCAAGGACGTGAATAATCCGGAGTATTGAGGGGTCGTTATGTTATCCGAAAGCATGTTGATTAATGGCTCTATCTGAGTACCTTCATGGATTCTTGTAAATAGCTTCTGAAGTTCTCGTAACGGAGGGTAATCGTTATGATCTAAGTATATTATCAGTGCTCCCATTATGACGTGAAGCTTCTTTATCCAAGTCCCCAAAAGCAGCCTCCTCCACTGACGGCTCCTTTCTAAACCTCTTATGATGAGGATCTTCATGCTCTAGACTATTCAGTTGATAGCTGTGCGAGGGCCTGCCCCTCCAGTTCCCGCTGGACTTGGATGGATTCTCTCCTTGATTCTTCGACTTGGCTGTGAGACCGAGAAAAGTCAATACTCTGGGAAGGTATGTTCTGAGGAACGGCTTCAGGCGCATCAGGTTGTTGCATACAATGCCCATGTTGAGCTCGACCAAGGACCATACACCAGCCTCGGCTTGTTTCCGGGTGAAGTCGGGATTGGTGGCCATGATGTGGACGTAAGGAGCTCGGACGATGGACGCGACCAGAACACTGTAGTGGCGGTTAGTATTTTGTTATCTCTCAATCAACCTGTAGATACGTACGCGGATCCAATGGACAGAATACAGCCCAGAACAACTTTTTGCCGAAATGGTATTTGAAGATTATGTAACGTGGGAAGCGGGAGAATGATGATGGACAAATCCGTCGCGATGTTCAAGACGACTTGGGAGATGGCGAGATTGTTCAAGCAGACTCCCGACCCAACGCCCTTCGGATTGCAAGGCCCTGAAAGCAATACGGTGAAGGTGATGGTATAAACTAATAACGCGATTGCAATGACATAGACCGAGATCTGATAACCTCGTGCTGGACTGATGCGGTAAAGAACGGACAGGATCGAGAGCTTCGTTAGGGTCGGACTCCACATATACGTTAATGTCGTCGGAGAGAGGTACTATTAATGTCAGCGACCAACGACTATATCTCAAAGATCAGTATATGCACCTTGTTATACTGAACCATATCCGCAAGAGAGACATCCCAAGCATGCGAGCCCCAACCGTACTTCATCATGAAGCAAACAGAGATGAAGTAGCCCAGCGCGGCGCCCCATGCGAGCGTGATGAGCACGACATCAAGTTCCCATTCCTTAACGACCAGTGCGCTCGTGGCATATCGAAGAGCGAGGGAGAACGTGGCGAGAAAGTACGTGACTGCAAAAACCGTGATTGTCGCGAGTTGCACGTCCGAGAGCGGCCGTTCAAAATTGGACTCCTGGCCGATTGGCGGTGGTACAACATACGTGTTGTAGATGTTAACCCCAGGATCGAGAGTTGCCATGATACTGAAGACTCGAACTCAGGGCAGAGTGCATTGAGAGAAATGGGAGGGAAGTCACATTAAAGCTGGTCGAGGCATTCACCTCAGCTGGATTGAATGTTGCATTGTAAGGAGTCTTCGTAAAGCCAAGTCCATGCAAGGGTTCAAGGTCCTCACGCGAGTCAAGCCCTTGGATGTAAGGTCGTTAGTGCCAAGCCAACACCAATCAACGGCAATTTCTTAAGGATGTATCGGCATTAGAATGAACATGTTGGTGATGAGCGACTCCTGAATAAGCTGTCATATTACTGGTATTATGCATCAGCCCTAGTGAGCTGTACCCTGCATGGGGTTAGTTTACTGGCGATTAATGTCGGGATCTGGCCACTGTCATCCAGGCCAACCTAATCTATTCCCGTGGCCTAACTTTACTGGGGGGAGATTTAGGTCAATTATTAGATATATGGCTGTCGCTGGAGGTATTTCGGGAATTCTTTAGAAGCTATGTGTAGGTAGTCACTTAGGTTAAGTCTTGTGAAGGAAATAGCTTAATCGGTGTTAATGACCTGACCTTACCAAAAGCCAGTTAACGAAAGAGAAATGCAGAAAATCGCATGACTTGATTTCCTGAGCTGATGACGAAGGATTTAGCGTAAACTTAATATCTCGGACGATGAAACATACTCCATTGAGGAGCTGGCGGATGTAACCCCCGGCCGCATCTTACAAGGGTGAACCAACAATTCTCTAACATACGAGTTAAACAGACCGGGTCTCTCACTGGACGGGAAATCTATTTAGCAAGGAGTTGATACCAGCATTTATAAACGAGCCATTCCCCTGCAGATAAGCTTGCTCAAAGCGGGTTGTAATGAGGGCCCGACAAGGGCATATAACCTACGTTACTGGCTGGTACAACCAAAAGCAAAATCACACTCTCTCCCCGTCTCATCACTCTAAACAGTCGATCATGATATTCAACTCCCTTGCCACGGGATCTCAAGCCCCGAGGGGTAATTTCGATAGCGAAAAGCCGCTGCCGTTAACCCCGGACGAGGTTACTTCTGAGTGGCTATCGGAAGCTCTTGGCGTTGCTGTGAAGGACTTCAAGATCAGTTCTGTTATACACGGCACCTCGTCCAAAGTCTTTGTGGACCTCGTATTTGGCGATGGTGTCAAGACTGAGATCCCCAGTAGGGTTGTGCTTAAGGGAGGGTTCAATCCGGTGATTCGCGAGACGGTTCCTCAGATGTTACCGACTTACCGCCGCGAGGCTGAGTTTTACTATCATGTCGCTCCGCAGACAACGATGCTTCTCCCAAGGATCTGGTTCGCCGGCACAGATACCGTCAACGGTCAAGGCATATTTATCATGTCAGATGTATCAAGCGAAGCTACCTTTGGCACACCACTAGAACCCTGGGCACCGGAGCGAGTTGGCGAAGCATTGAAGCAACTCGCCAGTCTGCACGCAAAGACGTGGAATACCAAGGAGGAGGAATATCCCTGGCTCTTTGGCAAAGACGGATCAAAGCTGGAGAACCCAGTTCGGAACATTATCCTTGCGCTGTTGGCACCTGCACCATGGGGAGCACGGTTTGATGAAAAAGTTCGACCGCCTGTTGCGAAGGAATTGCTAGATCCTGATCGTATACGAGAGGCCTTCCAAGCTCTGTGGAAACATGCCGATACGGATCAAAAGTATTACTCACTGATTCACGGTGACGACCATGTCGGCAATACCCTGATTGCGAATGACGGGACTCCTGGGTTCATCGATTGGCAGGGCCTGCAGTATGGACCGTCGGTTCTTGACTTGGCTTATTTCCTCACGGGTGCTTTGACGGTTGACGATAGACGGAAGCACGAAGCAAGTCTTGTTGATACATATTTGGAGGTTTTGCATAAAGAGGGAGGACCGAAGTTGACAAGGGAGGATCTGTGGGATGATTATCGGCGATACAGTCTGCAGGGATTCCTTTGGGCGATGACGCCTCGGACTATGCAGCCGGATGAAGTGGTGTTTGCTATGGCGGAGAGATACTCTGCTTGTATCATTGACCATGGAACTCTTGAATTACTTGGTGTTTGAGATAGCAATCGAGAACAAATATGCATTTAGAATAAACAATATTTGTCTGTAGTGGATGATAAGCAATCAAATGAGTGACAAGTCAAGTGACAAATCTGGTGGAAAAACTGAAGAGTGTGGCCAAGGGTAACACAATAAACTGCACAGGACCGTTGACGATGAGTGCCCCAAAGATTACTAGGTGTATCAACTCTAATTAAAACAGAAAAGACATTATACATATTGTCACAATAGCGAGAGCTTGGGCACCCCAAAAATCATATGATATTTCATCTTTCCCAAAAAAATAATCACTAAACCCACAACTCAAACAAATTCCCAAAACACGTTCACAAAAGACTCAAGAAAAATCAAGAGATCAAGCGCAAACATCATGTGGCAGTCAGATGAAACACTGGATGCAACGTGAGGAAATAAGCATCATAAGCGGGACAGCAGCAAAAATGGGGCTAATCGGGCAAGCACATGTCTATTGTATCATGTATGGAGGTAAACAGTAACACAGCAGCCAGATTGACTCCACTATTCCTGTTTGTGCAACGCCCAAAACCAAACATTCAGCTTGCAGTTGCGGACACTGTTTGTTGGTGCGGGCAGTTGCTGTTTGTTTGTCAGAAGTCGCGGCCTTACAATGCACCTGCCCTGGAAGGTGAATCAGAGATAGGTTGTTGCCTTGCCACCCGACATTCACCTGCCTCAGCGCTCCTTCTGTCCAACTCCAGCCCGCGACTTTCCTAACCTTCCATTATCTTCACCATCCCCGCCTCTTGCTCTCGCAACCTCTCCGTCCTCATCTCTTTTCGTCACCAGCGATTTCTTTCTTATCCTTTCACCTCTACGATTGCTCTTTACCTCGCATCGCCAACACTGTTCACGGAACCACGCCGCAGCCACGATGGATCTCCTCGACGGTTCATTCGACCCTACCTCGGTCAAATGGGTCAAGACTACCGAAACGGCCCTGGCTGAGGCCCAAAAGAACAAGGGCCAGCTTGTCACCGATCATCCTGACAAGGATACCGTTGACAAAACGTTCATGATCCGAGCACTCGGAAAGGCGATGATCACGCCTGGCTTATCTCCCTCTGGCGGATTTATCCGAATGCTCTGTGGAGGTGACTACCCTTTCCCCAACTCCAAGCATGTTGAAGACCATATGGCGGCTCTCCCCATCACCACTGTTGAAGCCCCTTATCCACCTTGTACCATCCCTGAGAAGGATCTCAAGCCGATCAGCATCTCCGAGATGCGTCTCGAAACTCACCATTGGGGATCAAAGGTTCTCCTCCACAGGTTGTCGTCTATCGACCGTCATGAGGCTATCATGTTCATCGTCGAGGATCAGGCGGGTACAGCTGTTTTGCTCAAGCTGTATCACCAGCCCTTGGAGAAGGAAATCTCCTGCAACTGGACAATGTTGGACCATCATGTGTGCATCGTCAAGAACCCTTTCTTTCAGCGGGTTAATGACACCATCTCCCCCAATTTCTCTCAGATCCCCCAGCTTTACTACTCGCTGAGAGTCGACCACCCGGGCGACATCATTCCCCTGCGCCAGGGTGATGGACGAATCCCCGAGGCATGGAAAGTTGACCCATGCCGAGACGACAAGACCAGTCATGGCCACCGCGATCACGGCAACAAGGCCTTTCGCAAAAAGAATTGGGCGGAAGCTCATCACTCGTCAGTCGCCCATCCTCCTTCAATTCACTCATAGCTAATATTGTGAACTGCAGGTACTCTGAAGCCCTCGATGTCGCCGAGACTCCCCAAGACAAGCAGCTGGCCCACCTCAACCGCGCCCTCACCAACCTCAAGCTTGGTCGACCCGCCCAAGCATTGCTAGATGCCACCCAGGCTTATGACCCCGAGTTGACTACTGAGAAGGCTTTGTTCCGTCATGCCACCGCCCTCTACAGACTGAACCGGTTCGAAGATTGCGAAGCCATGCTCATCGACCTCCTGGACAAGTTTCCAGACAGCAAGGCGGCCGAGACAACTCTTCTTTCTGTCAAGACACGACTGACAGAGCAGCAAACGGGTAAATACAACTTCAACAAGATGTATGAGACAGCCAAGGCAGCCAAGGGAGCTCCCTTGATTGGTTGCGCCACCTACTCGAAGCCTGTTGAGATTCGGGAGTCGCCTGGTCGCGGTCGCGGTCTGTTCACCACCAAGGCTGTCAAGGCGGGCGACTTACTCCTCGTTGAGAAGGCCTTTGAGTACTCATTCATCGACGAGACCCGAGTGATGGACAAATGCACCCACATGGTCAACTTCAACACCAAGCGCCTGACGTCTGGTGCATCGGCGAATCTCTGGCCCAAGGTTGTTCAGAAGTTGTACCATGATCCGGAAGCTCTCTCTGCTTTTACCCAGCTACACCATGGGAAGTACAAACCGGTAACAGCTACCGAGGCGGATGGACGTCCTGTTGTTGATGCGTAAGTTGACTTGCCCCTGGTTCCCGATGGAACACTTGTTGATATGGTGTCGCAGCTTCCTTGTCGAGAAGATCCTTTCTCTCGATTCCTTCGGTGCCCCACGATCCACTCGCGACTTCTGTGGCAACAACGTCTGGAGCGGCAACCCAGCCCCCGAAGTCTGCGCCTCCACCCGTGAGAGGCCTCTCTTCACCTCCGTCGGTGTCTGGCTTCTCGCCGCTCGCATCAACCACTCTTGTGTTGGCAACTGCCGCCGCTCATTCATCGGCGACATGATCATCATCCGCGCGGCGCGAGACATACCGGCCGACACCGAGTTGACGTTCCCTTACCGCCCATCTACTGACTCGGAGTCATACCAGGATGTTCAGAAGGCCTTGGCCAAATGGGGATTCAAATGTGATTGTCAACTGTGCAAGGACCGACTCAAGACCACCGAGGCTGTTCGCGTTCAGCGTAAAGAGCTCAGCGAAGAATTCTACAAGCAGCTGCCTGACGATCAGGAATTCGACCTTGACAAGGCCACTAAGCTTTTGCGTGTTGTCGAGAAGACCTACTCTGGCAAACCCGCCAAGCAGATCCGCTGGTGCATCGCCCAACTTTATGCCTACGTCGGAATTCGCTGCCGTCAGGATGAAGATTTTGTCGGGGCTGCTGAAATGCTCATCAAGGCTCTTGAAACCATGGGCTTTGTCATTCTCGCAACTCCGCCAGATGACGGTAGTGCACAGGCTCGTCTTGAAGTCAAGCAGTGGGGAATGATGGAACATCACATCCCGTGGCTCTTCTTCCAGTTGATTGAGTGCTACGAAGAGATCAACCTGCACTTGGTGCCTGTCGCTGAGCATTATGCTCAGGTAGCGTACTCGATCATTGTTGGTGAGGGGGATTCGATGTGGGATGTCATGCCTGCTACTGGCAACAAGGCGAAGCGAACCTGATGTTGGAATGCTCTCGCGTGAAGATTGTGTTGATGAACAACAGGCAAGTGTTGCTAAATAGCTACGACCGAGAATCTTGCCATGGTAGATGGAATTGGGCACATTTACCCGTATGTAGGAGTGCCATGAATTGAACCATGACCCAGAAATTTGTCCTCTCACCGTCAAGTGCCGCGCGCATTGTTATAGGAAGCCCTCGCCTCTGCCAGCGTACCACCGACTGTTTCTGGGCAGAGTCAGTGGTATTCCTCGGTAGCTAGCGCTTATCGGTGAATCAAATTGCTTATACCAGCACATACTGAGCATTCACGCATGGATTTGCTGGCACGAGTTATCCTCCAGTTCCCATTGCAAATGGCCACAGAGGGCACGATTACATCCGCGCTATGTCAAGTCCGGTGACAAGACAGTCCTAGATGTTACAGCCAGCCATGATCCCGACTGTCTGACACGTACTTAGGTACAGGTGCATAATCCTTGATGCAAGTACCTGGTGAACCGTTGCACCGTGTTCAACTGAGGGTACTGCTTCAGTGTTGATGGTTTAGAACCATGATGGGCACTTGGCTGTAGAGGAAAGACTCATGAAGAACTAGTCCCTGAACCAATTTGAGTTCTTTACAGCAAGGCAAACGAGCTGACGACAGAGAATTGAGGAAGTCAAGCGTCATCAAGGACCTGTCTGACTTGAGGACATCGCATGCCGAGGAAAAGAACCGTCTACTACATATTGTCACAAACTACGGCGAAAGCTTTAGTACCCCGAAAAAATCATTTTTATTTCATCTTTCCTATGATACACAAATAATCAATCCCAAGACCCCAATCACAAAATCCAAAACAAAAACAAGAAATCAATCAGTCGCAAATACCAGGGTTTACTCAGCAGCGATAGCGCCGTCAATACACTTAGTGCCCTCAGCAACCTTGGAGACAAAAGCCCAGCCTCCGTTGCAGATACCCCAAGTAGTCTCGGAGAAACAGTGCATCATGCCGGACTTGACATCAGAGGGACAGGCCTGGAACTCACCAGACCAAGCGGGAGCACCGGCTTCGGGCTTGGCTGAGTCGATTGGGGCGGGGGCATCGGTGGGCTGAGCGGGAGTGCTGGGCATGGTGACCATGCTAGAGGGGGCAGCGGGAGCTGAAGGCTGTTCAGGTGCAGGTGCAGGCGCTGGAGCAGATGGTTGTTCGGGAGCGGATGCAGGGGCGCTAGGCTGAACAGGAGTCGAAGGGGCAGCGGGAACTCCCTCGACAGGAGCAGAAGGCTGTTCAGGCGCGGGAGCGGGAGCAGACTCAGCTGGCTTCTCCGGTTCAGGAGCAGCAGTATCATCCTTAAAGTTAGGCTCAACACCCTTGGCACAAGTCCCCTCACTTCCAGGAGTACCTTGCTCGTAAATCTTACCGAAGTCACCAGGCTCAGGGAAGTTGATGACACTTCCACTAGCACCAGTGGTACACTCCCCAGGAATGTTGGCGCGGAAAATAGCAGGCAGCTTATCAACGTAACTACTATCATCCTTTCCGCCTACAACTTCAATAGGAGAGCAGACCATGTACATCTCGCGGTTGCCGATCTTGTTGAACCAAGTCCAAGCAAAGGTCGCCGGACCATTCTGCATATCCTTCGGGATAGGAATGTTGAACTGTTTAGTGCACTCCTTACTTGTATCATTCCCACACTCCTTACCGTTCTCCCGACCATGAGGATCCGTACCGGTAGAAGCGATGTTACCCTCCGCCTCAGCGGGACAACCACCGATGATGCTGTAGATGGTGTGCCACTTCTTAGGATCCTTGGGGGGCTCCTTTCCGTAGGCGACGCTGAACTGGCATGATCCGCCGCCGTGCACGGCGCTGCCCCAGAACTTGACGAGCTGGGTCGTGCCAGCTGTTACCTTTGTGACTTGCTCGGCGTGCTGGGTGCGGCCTTGGCAGGGGAAGGGAAGATCTTCGCTGAGAGGCCAGGTTTGGTAAAGGGGTTCTGTGTCGAGGTTGAAGGGATGGGGTTCAACCATGATGACGTGGGAGGAGACTTGGGTAGCTGCGAGAGCTAGGATGCTGAGGGTTGAGAAGAGAGAAGGCATTCTGATGTTGATAAATGATACTTCTCTGTAGAGTGTTGTGTTGTGTGTGTTTATTGTTGAGTTGTGAAAGTTGGTTGTTGTTGTGTAAGATGCAAGATGCAAGATATGAGTGTTTGATGGGATGAAGTGAGAGGAGAGTTGAGGGGTATTCTGGTTCATTATATACCAGAGTTTGACAGTCACATATTTCGATGTTCTTGGCAACAAAGACTAGTAGTAAGTCACCGAACATAATGCTTGTTGCCTGTAGAACTGTGAACGTACGGCTATCAACACCCAAAACCAAAACAAAGAACAATCGACTCACCTTAAATGTTCACTATTCACCAAGCCGTCCTTGCGTTCACCGGCTCATTGCCAAAAAGGTGACAGGACACAAGTGAATAAAGTCTTCAAGTGACCAAAGGCTTAAACAATGCTAACTTGATGATAAGGTTGGTATGTTCTTCAATTAACTGACATCTTTACCTGCCATAAGGTCTTAAGATTCCCAATACTCGTAGGATTTCAAACATCTCAAGATTCTCGTGCGCACACAGTTACACAACTTGATATACAACCTGTGAGCATTCGTCTCTCGTTCATCCTACAATTTGATATACTATTTCCTTTAATGATAGTTTTCCCGGGAGAGCATTCAGGGAGTCAGGAGATTCATGAAATCAAATTACATTAGCGACGTGACTAGTCTAAAGGTTTTGCTGAGATGTTCTCAACTTCCCCATATCTTTTCATTCCCCTAACGGAAGTCTTGAACCTTGTCTCCATATGTACTTTGAGAGACTACATGACTCCAGATATGCATGCATGTTAGAAGCAGACGAAAAATCAATTGGGCCAAAATACCCGTACAAATTCGCTTCTAGCGACGCCCTCGTCCTTGCTTTCGCCTGGGAGGCAAAATGACTTCTATCCTATGAGATAAATGACTTAGGTTGGCTACCATAAGCTTAAGAGATTCTGTGATGAGTTCAGGATGAGCTTAAAAGGATATTTGATGAGTTGACTGTAACATCTTGCATCAGATCCCGGAACCTCCTTGCCCCCCGCCATCCTCGTCTCCGCCATCGCTTTCGTCGCCATCGAGTTCTGGATCAACACCTTGGCCCACATACGGCCAATCTTGATTCTGGAAGTCCCAAGGGTAGCCATGAAACTGCTTCCATAGTGAATCATCAATATACTCCCAGCTGTGAATCGGACATCCCGTATCCTCGGGCGTGAGGGTATCGTTCTTCCAGCAGCCTAGGCAGGGCGCATGGTCATAGGCACCGGTCACCTCCCCTTGATAAATGTTCAGAATTCCTGCATCTTGCATGTCGTTGGTGTGGTGACCTCGGAGAACAGACTTGTAGAGAGCGTGGAAATCTTTATCTGGTTCAACGGACCAGACTCGTCCTTCATCTTTGGGGATATGCCCCCAGGTATACGTCCTCTTACGATCGGGCCAATTTTGGGGATACGATGCCACAGTCTTGTAGACCTCCCAGTTGGCGAGACGAGGAGACAAGGTGGTATCATCAATCACGAGTTCTTTGACGCCACCGATAAGGAGGGGGTTGTTTGCGACAAGTCGGAAGACGTCGAGATCGAGTTGGTGGCATGAGAGGTAGAGCATAGGGTAGAGGTAGGGTGATGCGATGCCGTTGAGCTTTCGGCAAGTTGCGCGGGTCGCTTTGAGTGCGTGGCCGGGAAGAAGCTCAACCACAGCGACTTGCAACTCGTCGGGTAATCTGAGAATGTGACAGGACTCCATGCTTGCGAGATGAGGTGAGGAAGGAGACTCGGTTGGTATGGAAGAGAGGACGAGGACGAGGATGAGGATGAAGCGGCAGATGCGGTAGGTAGATGTGGCTGCCTGGATGCCTCAGACAAATGAATCTGGCACTGTCACTGCCACTGGCAACCGCGATGTTTTTGCGTAACCTCGCGATGTGGGCCGCCTCCTTCTACAGTTGTGCAAGATAACGTGACATGAATTTGTGACATAAACTTAGATAAGGCTTATTGCTGTGATCTAAACTTTGCACGATCTTAACAAATAAGTCCAAGTTATGACAACATTGTAGAATCTCATCTAAGCCTTAGGTTTGCAACCTGAGCTCGTCGCTACACAAACAGAAGAATCACCATAGCTGCCGAATCATCGTAAACCGTTCCCTCACGGATCAGGGCCGAAAGCACCACTCAGCAGCATCTCATTGACAGCCTCTTCCTGCGCATTCAGCCAGCGAACCCATTTCCCGCTCTCGTCCTCGTCATACTTCCAGATCTGCCCGAGACCCTGCAGTGTCTCATTCCTTCCGCAGTCGGTAATAGACCTACCATGGAACACGTTGTCAAAGGACCCTTCCTCCAGCTGTAAGATGGCTTGGTCGTAGAACTCGGTCAAAACATCGGTGATCTTCCACCACGGTAGCTCTGAATCAGAGGGCCTGAGGCTGCAGTGCTCGATGATAAGGGTTTTTAACGTGAGTCCGTGACGTCGGACGAAGTCGAGGAACATCTGGGGGTGCAAGTGCCCGCAGCTGAATTGAAAAGATCGCAGGCGAGAGAATGTAACCTCAGTAGGAAGAATGGAAAAGATTGACATTCCATGTGGCTCCAGGTACAGTTCCTCTAGCTGGATCATAGACTCAAAGATACGGCGGACTCTACCTTCTTCCACAATCGCGTCGCCAACGGTCCCGTACGGCAAGTTGCTAAGCGTAAGGTCGAGCTTGGTGATGTTTGTTGCTGCAGAAAATCCGCTTCCAAGTCGTGCGGCGAATGGGGACTGTCGGTCGAAGAGCGTGATGGCCAGGCCGGGTTGATTCCCTCGGGACTGTATGTCGTAAGTCGCATCGACTCGGAACTCAGTCAGTTGAGACTGAAGCTTGGGATCTTCGAGAACGAGGAGCGCGAGAAAGATCGCCCGCGCCTCGCGTGCCAAGACGAGAAGTTCCGAGCTGTCACAGTCAAACAGAAATTCGGCGCGGCCTTGCTTGAATGCTTCCTAGCCATCCAACTCATCCTCGCTCTGCTATGAATCAGTGACAGTGACAGAGGGGGATCAAAGGTAGACTTACGTCGTCTTGCTGCTCAAGGAAGAGGTCATACGTAGACTGAGTTGCAGTCATGCCTGACACGCCATCTTTCGTGATATCCATCACCAGCCGGTCATCGAGCCAGTCCATAGTGTTGACTGGTGTCCTGTCCTGGAGGCGTTGGGTTGTCGGATGCCAGTCGCACCTCGGGACCAAAGGCAAATATCCCTCTCTTTCGAAGCGCCTCCACACCTTGACCACGGGGCTCGATGAGACGCTGCTTTGAGCGCCTTCCGAGAACCGGTCGTCTGCCATGCGGTTGGTAAGAACGAGGGTCTTGAGATTCTTGAGTCCTGGAAGTGCTCTCTTGAGCGCGTCGAAATCTGCGTGGGCAAGGCGGTTCTCATGATGACCTTGGGCGGTGCTGCTGAAGAGCTCCCAGGCCTCTTCACAGGGTTTGACCTTGGAAGGCTCCCGGTTCATAAAATCAGGGTCAAGGGTCTCGCATTCGTCAAGTTCCAAATGGTCGCGTCGGTCATCTGCATCCTCTGGGAAGGTGACCACTTTCTGATACGTGGGCCAGTCGCGGACCGACGGCGGGACAGTAGTGTCGTCGATAATCAATTCGCGAACGCCGCCGATGAGAAGAGGGTTCTTGGAAATCATTCGAAAGACATCAAGGTCAAGCTGGTGGCAGGAAACATACAACACCGGGAATAGGTAATGCGATGCGATTCGGTTCAGTCGCTTGCAGCTTTTGCGGACAGCCTTGACGGCACTCCCCGGGAGATGCTCGACAATATTATCGATAAGCTCGTCTGGGCAGTCCAGTAAGCTGACGGGCGCCATCTTGTATTGACAGTAGGCGAGCTCTGTGTTGAATGCACGGCCGTCAGATGTGGTGAAGTTGGAGAGAGAAGCTCGTACATAGGTGAGGAAGAGAATTCTTGTGGTGAGGGCGCGTCGCCGTCGTGTTTGGCTGTGTGTAACCCCGGAATGCGGACCCTATTTTCCAGTCCCTGTCATTGAACTTACCTGACAGTGGCACTGCCTTGCAGTGAAATTCATCTACCTGTATGCATGTCCACCCAGTCTCATAATCTGCTCCCTCCTCGTCCTCAACCTTTCTTCTTTCTTCCCCTTTCCAACCGAACCTCGCTGACCACGACACATCAACGCCCAGGTAAAGATGGTTGTCACCCTACTCAGCTGCCCCGACGAGGTCATCGACCACATCGTCAAGTTGCTTCCGAACGTCAAAGCCGTCCGCGAGACCTGCAAGAGACTCAACCGCATCGCCTCGCCTTATTTGTTTCCCGTTCTCTACATCTCGTGTCATCAACTCGACCTTGATGTCTTTCGCATGGTGGCCAAGAATCCACTTCTTATCGGTGGTGTTCGCGAACTTGTCATCGATGACACCACTCTCCCTGTCTCGATTCCAGACTGGCCGACCTACCACAAGGTGTTGAGTCTCCCATATTCCCCGGATGAACGCCGAGAATTCCTCGAAGCGACGGCATCTGAGAACTGGTCAGACTGTCATGAGTCCAAAGAACATTGGGAGCTCTTCAATACCATTCTAAAGGGTCATCATGAGAACCGTCTTGCCCACGCAGACTACCACGCTCTCAAGCAGGCACTGCCCCATCTGAAGCGCCTTCGGAGTCTTGTTCTCTCCAATCGCATTCCTAATGATGGTGTCAAGGATGACATTCCTTTTCAAAAGGGGGCTCAAAGTCTTGAGTCGTCTAGTCCTGTCTTCAAATTTTGGAAGCGATTTGAATCTATGGCCCACTACGAGGTGCCTTTTGCACCGAGATGTGATTGGTTGCCGACTGGTAAAGGTCTCCTAGACAAAACACCAATCTACGGCATGGATTGGTTAGACGATCGAATGACCGACGACATCACGCCCTGTGGAGTACCAAATTCCCCTGCCTTTACAAAGCTCACTAGCAAAAAGTCCATAGAGGAAGAAATCAATGTAGGTTGTCCATAAAACTCCACCCTTGCCATTTCTTTCTCAACTGTCTCTTTTGTTTTCAACGCTGTTTTATGCTATCAACTATCGCTGACTGCCAGACTTAGGGTGGTAAAGATTTGACAGACTGGGATTTGTTCTTGTATAAGCGTGCCGCACGCCTAGACGGAGGTAACAGAGATGAACGCATGATTCTCGCACGGGAGTCTCGGGTGCTACACCTTGCTCTCCTAGTCCTTGAAGACAAAATAATGCAGTCTCAACTCACAGAGTTTAGAGTGGATGCATCTTGCAACGTGCCTGTCTTCAACCATCCCGGTCTAGCCATCACCGTGTTCGACAAACAGTCACCGTTTCCGACGAGATTAGCCAAGGGATTCAGCGCCACGAACATAGCAAAGTTCAATCTGACACTCGGAAGCGGCCTTCCACTTGACGTTGGCGTTGGAGACCGACTTCGTAGCGTCTTTGAATCCATGCCGCAGCTTGAGGAGCTGTCCTTCGAGCCTCATGACATACACCACTTTTCCGCCATCCCAACCGATAAGACATTCCTGCAATTACATAAGGTCTCATTCGGCTGCGGATTAATGCGTTTGGAACAACTTTTCAAATTCCTCCGATCCCATGCTCCTACATTGAAGACGCTTATTGTCGATCACTGCAAAATCATACGGGAGCCAGGAATGAAGCCTCAGGACGTCATACCCATGCTCATATCCGAACTAGGTTCTCTCTACCATGGCGGCGCCCTCAATCTTGAGAACGGCCTAATCAGCGAGTTGTTCTATGCCACTTCCCCGCAAATGTATTGTGGGAGATTGTGCAGGCTCAGCTGTCAGTGTACCGCAACTTGGGACTACAAGGGACACGGAGTATGGGATCAACGGGTGGAAGTGCACTCAGAAGATGATTTAGATAGTGGAGATGACTGAGAAGAAAGATACGAGGATCAAACAATGTGAGAATAGGTTGAACGGGACTGAAAAGGGGCATACGGGTATCATATGTTAACACATTGGTAACGCAGCAACTATCTCTCTTTCATGTCCATCTAAGACATAGCAAGCTACTCTTGAGTGTTGAGGATAGTTAATTTAGGCATTCCTCTGTGCATTCACCGATTACTACAGCTTTGCTAAATGAAAGAGCTTTTAATTAAGATATGTTCAAATTTGAACCTATAAAACATGCTGCATGCGCAACATAGTGAGATATCCGGCACGGGTTCCGTAGCCATTCGAGTATTGTAACAGACCCCAAAGGGTGACTTGAACGAGTGTATGTAGATGTTAATGAGATACAAAGAGTGAATACTCTAGCCGGAGTAACCCCAACGAGGGGCATTGATGATGATACCACAGATGACGCCGGAGATGACACCGGCGACGGGGAGAGTGATGATCCAGCCCATGTAGATCCAGGCAACCATTCGCCAGTTGATAGAGCGCCAAGTACCAGAGCAGAGACCAACACCAACCGTGGCACCAGTGATGCACTGAGTGGTAGAGACGGGGAGCTCTGAAGGGTGTGTTAGTCGCTGCGGAAGAGGAGGTTGAAGTAGAGGAAGTGGACTTACTAAGACGGGTGGCAAGGATGATGGTGATAGCGGCACCCAACTCCATGGAGAAACCTCGAGAGGGAGAGTGGAGAGTGAGGCGGTTACCAAGGTTACGCATAATATTGTATCCATAAGTCCAGATACCAAGAGCAATACCGGCACCACCGAAGCAGCTATACAGAGTTAGTCATTGACGATAGGAGTACCAACACAGAACTTACAGAATCCAGACAGGGACAGAAGATTTGCTACCCTCAAGACCACCAGTTCTCCAGATCTGGTAGATAGTGGCATAAGGACCAATAGCGTTGGCAACATCATTGGCACCGTGGGTAAAAGAAGCGGTACAAGCAGTCATGACTTGCATAAAGGTGTAGAGGTACTCAGCACGGTTGTCGTAGTGGGCAACGTGAGCGTGAATCTCATCCAAGTCACCAGTAAGCATGCTCTTCTTCTTCTGCATGGCGATGATATCCTGGTCAACACCGGAGAGGAAAGCCTTCTTGAGATACCAGTAGAGCATAGCACCACTGAACCATTTTCCATCAGGCTTTGGACCGACGAGGCTGCGAGGAGCCTTGGGCTCAACGCGCTCCTCAATGTCAGGAGTACCCTCGGAGGAGGTCTTCTTGTTCTCAGTGGTTGCCTCCTTACCCTCATTGCTGGTCTGGTCTTGAGCGCGCTCGAACTCATCACTGCCAGTGCGGCCGGCACGTCGAAGACCATCGAGCTCCTCACGGGTGAGATGACCCTCGTAGAAATCCTTGATACCACCGGCAGCACCCTCGGGCTGGGCGGGAGGAGGAGGGCGGCGGAGGAGAAGAGGACCCTGGAAGATGTTCCACCAGCGAAGCTCCCAGTCGTCACAGATGACGAGGCGGTAGAGCCAGGGGACGAGGAAGATAGTGATGAGGAGGGCCCAAGCGGCACCGACACCGATGATCATACCAGCGGTCTCAGCGTCGTTGAAGGTAACCTTGATGCTACCGCCCTTCCAGACGATAAGCATGGTAAGAAGAGAGGCAGTGATACCGAAGTAAACGGGAGTAAGGAAAAGGCCCTTCCAGACAGGCTTGCTTCGCAGCATGACACCATACTTGGTAATGAGGAAGATGATGGCAGCAAAAGCACCCGACAGACCAGGAGCAATGATCCAAGCAAGAAAGACCGAAACGACACCAGAGCTGATACCCTTATCGAACTCGGCCCAGTGAATACCATCGGCACCAACGAGCGCAATACCCATGCCGATAACACCACCCATGATGGAGTGAGTTGTCGAGACGGGGAGACCAATCTTTGTGCAGAAGGTGAGATACAGCGAGGAGGAGACGATGGCGCACATCATGCCGAGCATGAGAAGAGCAGGGTCGGACTCGAACTGGTCAATGTCGACGACCTTTGTGCGGATGGTGTCTGCGACTCGGGCGCCGACACCGACGGAGCCAGCAAATTCGAGGATGGAACCGAGGGTCATGGCCTGGATGTAGCTGATGGATCGGGAAGAGACCGATGTGGCCCATGAGTTGGCGACATCGTTGGCACCTAAGCAGTCAGTACTTGATCACGTCGCAGTAAAGGTTAGAGTGACGTACCGATGTTCCAGGCATCAAGGAACGAAAAGATGGTGCCTATGGCAAAGATGTAATCATACTGATGAAGAACCATGATCAAGGCAGACCGAAGACTCGGATTTCTCTCTCTCACTCTTGGAAAGGTTCTAGAAGAGAATGAATTGAACTGATGTCGAACATTGCAGAAACAGCCCGCTCCCCGACTCCTTATATCACCATGCCATGGTGTGTGGAGCGGGTAAGGCTTGGCGAACAAGCTTAATCTTATGCTTGATGGTGCATGCCCATGCGTCTTTAGTGGCAAGGTCCCTCGGTGAGTCCTTTGGTAGATTTATCGTCTTGGCGGGTGTGCTTGGCACGCGAGCAGGGACAAGTCGTATCTCGTGCGTGGTTCGTTGGGCAGGGGGAGATCTGGGCGGGAAGAAGGTTGTGGGGGTTGTGATGGTAGGGTCTTGGTATCATGGCGATGAGATCTATATGTCTTGTGGTTGGGATACCTACCGTAATGCTATTTAATTGATGATATTGAAGCTGTTGTTTAGAGGTTGACAGTAAGAGTGACAGGAGTTGATGCTCGTACGCTAAGACCAGAAGAGTTGCTTGCCTGCAGATGGGCTTGACATGGCCTCAAAGCTGCAAACAAGGGTGAACAGCACGACCGGGCGTATTGAAATGATCAGACGTGGCCGACAATAGCGTCAAACAGGCCCCAAAGAAGAATGTACCACCGTAACTGCCAACACCGGAAATAGAGTCTTGTACTCAAGCAAGATGACAGAAATACTCAAGTGTATAAAGCTGTATCACTGTGTAATTATTTCCTGCATCTAAAAGGACACTCTTCTCCGTGGAACTCGTTATGGCCGCTCATCAACCCACGTGCATCAACGATTGTCGTTGAGAGTTTAAAAAGAGGCTCTGTGGAACAGGGGGCGGGAGCCAGTAAGATGGCGTAGAGCTCCACGTGGAGAAGATCGTTCGCCCAGAGATAACCTCCCCGGATGCCAAGACATATCAATTACAGGGGTTATTGTGTCACTGCTTGAGACAGGTTTCTGAAGATCAAAAGGTTAACATGAATAAAGTTATTAGAGTTATTCTTTTTCTGCTTCTTGTTATATCCGTACAACGGTTGCGATATCATGCAAGACTACAAAGTATGGTAGAGTACACTGATGATGATGGAATAGTCTCGAGATCGCAAAGATAAATTGATCTGTATCAGCGAGACTAAGAAGCCAATATCCCACATCGTCCCATCCATTTCAACCCGTCTCCCGCCAAGCTCTCGCCAAGAACCGCGCCACGACTCCTTCTCCCTCCCGCTGCAACATGAGCTTCTCATACAAGCACGTTCTCTCCCCGCCAAGTCTACCGCTGACGATTCGAAGCTTTTTCCATCCTGTTCCTCGGTGCATGTGGTTCTTGGCTTCTAACAGCGGGAAAAGTATCCGGGATTCCCATCGCCTGCTTCGCCGACACTCTTTGGTGGTTGGTAGGAAACGGCCAGTAGAGTTCCAGCACTGACGACTCTGTCTTGGCCTTTAACCTGCTTTTGTAATGGTGGTTCAGCTTCCTCGGTGATCGCCCTTTGGTGACCTGTCTGTTCTAGAAGTATCCCCGTCTTGGCTGGTGATATTGATCTCATTGGGGCGAGGCTGAGATTTGGAAAAAATCTGCTAGTGCCAGGTTCTGGGAAGATGGCAACCCTTTTTTAAGACGCATCAGGCAGGGTCTACAATTTCAGATTGTAAACTACAGTTGAAGAGGCTGAGGTTTCGTGCTGTCAGCTTTGATTCGCAGTGTATAATGCAGTGGCTCATCTATCATGAATTGAACAGCCAACTTTCTCTTATCTATCTTCTTTTTGCAGTAGCTTTGTTAATATCAAACCCGTTAAGTTTTGTCCCATAACTTAAGCTTAAACATATTATATATACTTACCTGTCTGTTACTGAAGATACTCCCTATACAGTAAGTCATCTTGTCAAGCTTGGCAGCGATCTTTACCCTAGAGAAGGCTTCCTAGACCTGATGCCTCTATGCCTTGCTGTAGCGCAGTTACAGAATAGATTATTGTTTGATGATGGCCTGGGTCCGCTTGAATATTTGTTGTAGAGTTTACCGCGATTTCATTTATATCTTTGATGGCCGGCATTGGCTGATTCCTCACATCAGGCCAATTATTTATGTGTTATCTTCCACCAAAGTTTACGTGCATGCAATTATTCAATCCCAGTCTGTCATCAAGCTCCAAGCCACTACACCAGCAAATTAGCATATAACTAAATTACTATCTTGAGGTAATCCAAAACATGTATAGACGTATGGCCATCAAGCCCGAGTTCCATTTTGAGATTCCGCAAAGCTCAGCATATGTATCTTCAACCCATCGACCAAACTGGCAAGCTTATCACTAAACTCCGAAGCAGAACCATCCAGTACGTTAGTATTGACATGTCTGTCAACAAAGTCGGCAAAGTGCAACCGAGCCTTCCGTTCCACTTCCCGGTCCTGCTTTTGGGCTCGTGATTTGTTCATGAAAGGCAGCGTAGCGTAGTAATCCAAGTCTTTCGTTTCAGTCCAATTGTATGTCGTGGGTTCGCCTACTACTCGGCAGGCCTTGTCCGCAATGTACTTGTTGAATGGAACCAGAACCTCTCGAAATCCATACTGACACCCAGCTGTGTCAATTATCCACGACTCCGCCGTGGATAATAGCCTAACCTTGATCACCGTATGCGGGCATTTACTTAGGTCAGGGCCAGGAATCAGCTTGGGCGGAAGTACTGGTTTTCCGATTTGAACATCCAATACTTCGGCATTCGAGTGTATTCCTGGAAAATGTAAGAATGAACTCATAACACGCTGCTCTCATTTGAAGTCACTCACCTGTGAGAAGCTTTCTGGTAAGACGACTTAATATCGCAGTGGCCATCGTGCACTGGTTGACAGTGAGAGCTGCCTCCCTATGCTGGGCATTGGAGGTTAAATGGTTTGGAAAAGGTCCCCACTTGACACGAGAGGTGACAGCTCTTTGGTTTTGGTAAAGATAGAGCTTTCCATCTTTGGTTTCAATTTTTGTGAGGTCAATATCATATAGAATCTCTCGATAAGTCAATAAAGCTGCTCGGAGGATGTTGGCTGTCCTCAGCAATATTTTACGTTGCTTCATAACACGGCAACGGCTTTTGTGGCTGGTCCAGTGCTTTTTTTGACAGTCTCGGTCGCAGTAAACAACAGTCATGGAATCTCCAGGATGGTAGTCCGGCGCATCTGAGCATCCGGCGCACCGCATAGTTGCCTGCATACCGCAGCTGGCGCATGCTGTTGGGTGAACAGCCTCCATACAGATGCTTGATAACGTGTCCAAGATAGAATCAAGGTTGGGCATGAGAATTTGTAGGCTTAGAGCTGTCCGGATACTGAAAGTGTGAGGGTTGTGAATTTGCTAGTCTTTGTGTTTCCTCGATGTGCGGGGTTTGGGTTGGTAGGCCTCCTGCATTTGTTGAGGTTTCCTGCATCTGTTGAGGCGTCTTACGGGACTTGTGTTACACTAATACATTCATCCATACCTTGATTGCTAAATACTTCACATAGCTAGCTTTCTCGTGTCACCCTACCCGTTGATAGAGCCTTGTCGTCCTTCAATGGCCCATATAAATCTATTGTTCCATTTTCAACCAGGTCAGGTCATCACAGCCTGCCAATACATGAAGTCATACTCTGTCATAGTATGAGGGCCTTCATCAATTTTCTTAGTGTTATGCATCTACTAATCCGAACGATTGGAGATTCTATCGAACACTTTGAAATTCCCCTCGTTCCTGCGCCATCATTCCCCCAGTTTGTTTCGTCTGCAACAATCCCAGCCGACGTCTAGTTACTAGATCATCGAACCGAAACGGTAGTGCAAGTCGGCCATGCCATAAATATATAAAACATCAAAAGATTTCGGCTAGTGTCAGGTTCAGGGCAAATATTTCTTGACGAAAGATGGAATTCAGAGGTTTGGCTATTTAAGCGGTGCGCCAACCGCATATCTTAATGTCGATGCATGCATGGCCAATCACTATGGAGCCAGGGTACAGAGTTTTGAAGCATATGTAGTTTGTCTTCTTGATGTTCATACTTGGCTTTCAATATAGCACTCGCTTGTCGCCTTCCGGAATTCCAGTCCCGATGGAGACGACATCATGGTTCCCTTGTCATTACTCTCCATTACCAGTCTTGCTGCCCAACCACAGGCTTCGTATTTTCGACCTTACTTATTATCAAGATAGGTTCGACGCCATTGTCAAATTGACCGAAACCTACCTTTCTGATCCCTAACTAGCTTGCAAATATTTGTATGCTATATGATTCGACCAAAACGAGTGTCATGAAGTGTAAACAGTGAGCCACATGTGTTACTTGCGGTTGAGACCTGTGGCCAAGAGTTTAAAATTATCACACTGAACTCAGCTACACAAACTTCTAGAACAAAGTTTAAAGACAAACCCAAATTCTCAAAGCCTCTTACGAATAGGCCCAGAGGAGCCAATAGGTCCGCTTCTGTAGCAACTAAAGTCCGACAAAAAAGGGATCACTGTTGGAATATCCCCCAAACTCCACAATATGCCCCAAATAAAGCTTAGATGATATCACATAAAGGTGTCATTTTTGCTATAGAACTAGAATAATATATTCTTACTACTTGCTTGTATCTCTAAAGGTTTACCCATGGACTAACAGCTATATTCTAGAGTGCCCACGCTGAAGCCAGGGACAGGCCAGAGGCGACACATCGTTTACCAAGCCAACTTAGCTAATATTCCATGAGGCCATCTTCTAACACCAAACTTGCGAGCCTCATCTAACAAAAGCTGAAAAATACCAAAGGCAAAGGGAAGAAACCAGTGCTCAACTGGTACAGGAGCAGTTCCCAAAACGGGCTGCAGAGGCGGAATATACAGCCAGAAGATAGCCATGGCCAGCGAAAAGATGATAGCAGGGAACAGGTACCAGTTCTGCGTGTTCGGATTGAACAGAGGAGGATGCTGAAAGATACTGAGTCTGCGAGTTCTTGTCGCCATCAGATTGAACCACTGCATCACAACAAGGTTGACAAAGTAGATAGACGAGGCCTCGTTCGTCTTGGCGAGGTAGTAGTCTGGATCAATGCCAGCAGGGAGCTTTCCAAAGCTGAACCAGAGCTCGCTGAAGGGAATGCCTTGACGCTGGAGATACCAGAATGCCATGGCGAAGGAGGCGACTGTTTGGAGGACGCCGTTGACTCCGTATGCCTGAAGAATTAGCTGCCAGTTGACCAGACGGTCCTTCTTGATGTTGCGTGGGGGACGGGTAAGGACGTCGGCTTCGGGCTTTTCGTAGGATAGCATTGTCGCGGCGGCGCAGTCGGTGAAGCAGCTAGCGGAGGTTAGTGTGTGTTGGGATACAGGTAGGAGGGATACTTACCAGATGATGATCATCAGGAATGAGGACAGAGCTTGGGGTAAGCCAAAGGCGACAAAGGCCATGACGGGCCAGAACTCTGAGAAAGAGCCGGCAGGCAAGAGGTAAGAGATCACCTAGAATCCATGTTAGTCTCTTATCCTGTGCATGGAAGTGGTTCAAGACATACCTTCTTGAGATTGTCAAACACAACACGACCATACTGCACAGCGATGATGATTGAAGAAAAAGTATCCAGCAGAACCATATCAGCCGCCTCCATAGCAATATCCGAGCCACTGCCCATCGAGATACCAACATCAGCAGCTCTAAGCGACGGAGCATCATTGACTCCATCACCCGTCATGGCTACAACATTGCCCTTCTGGAACTCACGAACGATTCGAAGTTTTTGTTCAGGCGTTGTTCGCGCAAACACAATCTCCTCGTAGTGAGTAAGCGTCTTCCACTGATGCTCGTTGAGAGACATGAGCTCTGGACCACTGAGGACGATGGCACCGAGGTGGGAGACAGGTGAATCTTTGGTGTCATCGGGACTGTAACGCTGGAGGGCTGTGCTGTCATCGACGGTTTGCGAGGTGACGATGCCGGCTTCGCGGGCGATGGCTAGGGCAGTAAGAGCAAAATCACCAGTGACCTGCTAACTGTCAGCCTGGATCTTGATTACCAGTGAGAGAGAGGACTTACCATGGCAATGCGGATACGAGCACCGCGCAACGTGCTCACAACATGAGGAATGTCATGTCTCAATGGATCAACGATGGCGACCATTCCAACCAAGGTAAGGCCTGTGTTTGACTCCCGAGTGACTGCATGCTCAAACTCGCTCGTGTCCCGATTCTTGGGAAGGTCGCTGCCCTTGACGATCTTGCGAGCAAGCAACAAGCATCGTTTACCTTGTGAAGAGTAGGTGTTCTTCAGCTGCTCCACCGTAGCCCGCATAGCAGCATTGAGAGGGATAGTTTCGCCATGTTCAGAGACATAGTGTGAGCAACGACCGATAAGAACATCAGGAGCACCCTTGATGGTCAGGAGGCTAGATACCATGGTTAGAAGGTTCATAATAAGTGTTGCGGTGATTACTCACATATCGTCTGTGTTGAAAGCAGTCTCCTTGCTAAGCGTAGCAGCTACAGCCTCTGTCCTGGTGCAGGAAAAGCAACGAATCATGAACTTGTTCTTACTGTTGAAAGCAAGATCATAGATCTTGTTCCAGCAAGCACGTAGGTAATCGACACTGCTGGGATCAACGAACTCGGCGAATCGGAGGACAGCTTGATCAGTCGCATCACCAAAGATCCGTCTGTCAGCAAGCGGAGCGTCCTTTGTAGCAACATCAAACTCAGATGCGTTGCAGAGTGCAGCTAGAGCACGAAGTTGGATGATCGGATGGGTAGAGGATTTAGACTGGCCAAACTTGCCGCGAGCATTCTCGACGGTCATGTTGAGTCCTCCGACTGCGCAGTCAGAGACAGCCATCTTGGCCTGTAAATTGTTAGAGCAGCTCAGGCATGAAGTGTGAACGGAAGACTTGCAGTAGTAAGAGTACCGGTCTTGTCAGAGCAGACTACAGAAACGGATCCAAGTGTCTCCACGGTCTTGAGGGACTTGCAGAGGATCTTGTTCTTCTTCATGAGGTTGGCGGTGATGGTGAGACCAGCGGTGATGGAGATGGGAAGACCTTCGGGGATGAATGCAATGGCGACGCTGACGCAGTTGACGATGAGGGTTGGTACGTTGATGAAATCGGGATGCTTCTTTTTCAGGAATGCGCCCCTGTTGAAGGACGTTAGCATTGTCATGTGAGTATAAGGCGGTGGATGGGACGTACCAGATGATGCAGACAACCGCGATCATACTTATCATGATACTGGCAATGATGATGACAAAGTACAGAACTTCCTTCTCAAGCGTCGTCATCTGTACCTTGGGCTCGTTCGTCAAACTCGCGATACGCCCAAACACCGTTCTATCACCAGTAGCAACGACAATACCAGTGCACGAACCAAGGATACAGTGTGTACCTTGCAGACCAATGTTGTGCGTCTCAAGATAGTTGGTATCAGTGTGATCCACAGTACCCGCCACAGGCTTTGACTCTCCTGTAAGAACAGAACGATCAAACTTGACGTCGGAAGGCGCCTCGATCAAGCGAATATCAGCGGGTAGCTTGTTACCAGCCTTGACCCTGATGACATCGCCTGGGACGATATCTGCAGCGTTGAGGTCAACGAGATTACCATCGCGAATAACGTGACCCTCTTCGGGAAGCATATTCTTGATGGAAGACATGGTGCGTGATGTAGACCAGTCCTGAAACATGTTGAAAAGGGCTTGGATGAAGAAAACGGCGAGGAGTACAATAGCGAGGGCCTTGTAAAATTAGCAAGTTCGAAAGATAGAGAATGGGAGACTTACAAGATTGGCAACAGCAGGAGGATCGCCCAGTGGTTTCCACGATACAAAGACGAGGATACAGCCAGTGAGAAGAATACTTCCGAAACCACCAAAGAAGTAGAGAAAGATTGTTCTGAACCAGTGTGTCTTAGCAGGAGACGGTGCGTTTCTGCCATATTCACGCTGTCTTCGCTCAGCTTGTTCGGTCGATAGGCCAGCGGTAGAAGAAGTAGTGAGGCGTTTCTCAACGTCGAAGGGGGCGATGGTATGCCACTCGAGGTCCGTCAAAGCTACACTCGCATCGGACATTAGTACAAGTCAACTTAGTAGAGCTAAATAAGGATGTCTTACCTTTTGTAGTGACGTCCTTCGCCTTGGCTAGTTCAGCTTGTTCCTTGCCCTTGGACTCCTCGATGTTGAATGAGCTGTCCATGAATCAGTACAATTTACATCCTTTGTTCTCATTGCGACTTACACTGTGCGATAGGTGACAGGTAGAACAAGCGACGGATCAGCGCGATTTCTCGAGCCCGCTCGATGAATACTCAACGAATCCCTCGAGCGAGAGCGAGACCGTCTACGAGAGCGTCGCTCACCATGACGCGAAACGCGACCAGCTTCGTCGTCATCGTTCCAGTGAATGCGCTCACCGACAAGCGCGGCGTCCTTTTTCTCGTCTTCAATCATGTTGAAGGTGAGAGGACAAGACAGGTTAACCAAGTGAGAACAGAAGAGATGTCAAGGGCAGTAACAGAGTAGAATAGAGTGGTAAAACGAGAGGAGAAGCTGGGAGAATGCGAGCCTTGATATTTGTTTTGGTATGTGGGTAGCAGGATAATCGCTCATCATTTCCAGGACGGTTCGCGTTAAGCGACGTCGTAAAGGCTGGTTGAAGTATTTCGTATAAGTGAATCCATAGTAAAGGTACAATCCTCAGCTCCGCCTTTGATCCCACGCTCAAAGCAGGATTAGCGACTTTTCTCTTTTCTCGATCCCTTTTTCTCCACAGGACCTGAATCAAGAGGCGTAAGGAACTTGAAAACCGGTGTCGATAAACGAGAAGGATGTGGAGTGCGCCCTCCTTGGTGTCATGATGTTAGACCAGCCCTGGGAGTGTACCAATGCGGTGGTTAAGATATCAGCAACTTGTTGTTTCGTGCGTACACGATTGGCCATGTGGTTGGTCACCATGTGCACTGCCTCGATAGCTGTTTACGCTTAAACGAGTAATCCATGAGCTATGACGCGAAGGAATCGTGGGGAGTCTCTGTTCCTCGTGCACGAACATGCAGGGTGCGAGTGAGGGAATATCAAGGCACGTTTGACATTGGACGAAATCCGTAGCTGAGGAGGCGCAGCGTCGATCGGTCTAGGTAATCCGGTTCGGCATGTGCCTGAACTGGGCAGTCTCACTAATGATGCAGCACAGACACAATGTGATCAATGCACTCCCACTGACAGAAATAAGCATCGACACACAAAGAGCTAAGAGAAAACAAGCCTTTTCTTTCCGAGCAAGTGGGTGTCCAGTACGGATATGATATGGGTTGCAGCAAATGCAGGTTTTTGTCAATGGGACCCCTCCCTCTAGCCGGAATCTGGCAGCTCGCTAGCAGTGAGGAAACAAAGCCTGGATGGAATGAGGTATCCGAGATTTGAGACGCTAACAACGGGCGCAGCTGGCAGCCCAGTCATGTTGGTCAGGCAGCCCTCATGCTAGATGGACGGATGAAAAGATGGATTGGGGCTATTTAGAGGCTCCATTTACGACGTCTTGGCTGTGCGAGACAAGCTTTTTAGCGCCGGGTCCTAGCGTTCAGGGTCCCCGCCAGTGCAACGCTGTCACAGTCGTTTCGCAAGCCACTCGATTTTGGACGAGAGATTGCTTGCTATTCTATTTGCTGTGTCATATCATATCATGATAAAACATAATCGCAAGGCTTAAGCATGACGTTTGGTTTGTTCGGGGTACATTGATAGACGGGAAGAGATGTAATCTTGTGGCAAAGCGCGATTAGCTTCTCGATGACCCAAGACAAACCAGTGCTTCAATGCAAACTCCCTGGGGTGCTTCAGAAACCCTCATTTCTTACTCCTTTTCACAAGTCCTGAGAAAAAAAAAGGTCATCTGGTACAAAACAAAGAGGGGAGTTTCGGCCGTTGGTGGAGGATGAGGCATTTATCTTAGTCGTTGGTTTCTTTACGAGGGCTCGCCAGGTACCGTCTTGTCATTTCTGAGCTTTCAGAATAGGGCTGTAGACTACCCCAGTACAAGGCGCTGTTTAGCTCGCGTGGGCTATTTAATCCCCGACTCCATCGCGCTAGGGTGTCAGATTCGGCTGGCGGCCTCCAGCAAGCTCCATTCTGCGCAGAAATTACAGACAAAGACCAGTTTCTGACGAGTTTTCTTTTGCAAATCTTGAGTTTGAGAGTGTAATGGTTATGTAATGTGTGTTTTTAGAGGACTTTGAAGCCTGTAAGACCAGGCAAAGACAATCTCCACGTGAGGTAATGGATCTTTTGGCGGTTGACTAAGAAACCATAAGGTCAAATTCCCAGGGAGTCGGTGAGCACGGGTAGTGTTCCAAGCATGACTCGATTCGGTGTCAGCTAAGTCCTTTGGGAACAGCTCTTGGATGGAACTCATGCACAGCAAATGGTTTTGCTACCCCGATTGTCGAAAGGATATGTGCGATTAAGTGGCTGCTTCGTATCACCCCTTGCTAGGTCTAGGGTAATGCGCTGTGAGGTTTCTAAAAGAAAACCAGAAACAAGACCATCAATTAGTTATTCTTTAAATAGTCAAAGGGAACAATGTCCTCAGTTCTCTCTATCGTATTTTAGCTAAATTTATGTTAGCTCTTTCTGTGACCAGCCTCGATCATCTCGCAAGTTGTCAAACGCATGGTCAATTCCGTCTGGGGTTTTGTGTTGCACTGGACCTCATTATCGATAAGCCTATCTTATCATGAAAATGCCATTCGTGACGTCACATCATAACGCCCAATTCCCTCCATCATCAGCTTCACATGATGAGAATACAAAAGGTGCACTCTCGCCCTCATCGTTTCTATTGAACTCTGCCACCCCGCGGGATTTGGGGTCCGTCCGAGATCCAACCAATCCCAACTCCCAATTCCTCACTAGACCACCCCCAAAACTCCTCCCTCCCCCACGGCGGGGCTCCTCCGGCCTCGGCTTCACCGTAAAAGACGACCTGTGATTGGCTCTTTTTGCTACAAAACGGTCTTCTTTCCGATGTCATCATGTTGCCCATCATGCGCTCATCTCCACGCTTCGGCATCCGTACATATACCTGCCGCTCCCTGCAAACTCCCCTCTCACGTAGACTCATCTCCTCATACACTCAAAAACTGCCCGCCATGAAGCTCCTCTACCCAACATCCCTCAAACTCGACATCCAGAGCCTCGAGGGCTTCTCCGTCGACCTCTTCCCCTACGACGTCAAGAAGACCATCCCCGAAGAGCACGTCGACGCCGAGATCCTCGTCACCTGGACAAACACAGCCGAGAACCTAAAAGACGCCGCTCAGCGCCTCACAAAGCTCCAATGGATCCAATCCCTCGCCGCTGGGCCAAATGATGTTCTGGGTGCTGGGTTCGACGCCTCCAAGATTAAAATCACAACGGGCTCGGGTCTGCACGATCACACTGTCGCTGAGCATGCGCTGGGTCTGCTGCTCAACGCCGCGCGCCGCTTCTACGAGATGCGCGATTATCAACTTCAAGGAAAATGGCCCGGTCATTTGGGCGGTCCTCAGCCCGACAGACCGAAGAATGCATTCACGACACTGCGCGATGCGCGTGTTCTCATCTGGGGCTTCGGCAACATCGCAAAGACCCTCACCCCGCAGCTCATCGGCCTCGGCGCCGAAGTTCGGGGCATTGCGCGCCGAAAGGGTGTCCGTAATGGAATTGAAGTCTACAGCGAAGACGACCTCGACGCACTCCTCCCCGAGACGGACGCTCTCGTTATGATTCTGCCTGGCTCTGACTCCACGCGCCATGTCCTCAACGCTCAGCGCCTGAAGCAATTGCCCAACCACGCGTGGGTCGTCAACGTGGGGCGCGGTACGTCTGTGGACGAGGATGCTCTTGTCGATGCGCTTGAGAAGGGAGAGATTGGCGGTGCGGCGCTGGATGTTTTTGAGACTGAGCCTCTCCCTGAGCCGAGCAAGATCTGGAAGGCTCCTAATACTATTGTGTCGCCGCACGCGGCTGGTGGAAGACCTCAGGGTGCGGAGGGGCTTATCGCTGATAACCTAAGACGGTTTAGGGCGACGCAGGAGTTGAAGAACCTCATTTAAATTTAAATAGAATAGAAAATAAAACAAATACTTCAAGTTAATAACGATTGGTTCTTAGTGAGGATTTGGTAATCGGAACGTGTGTTCTGTAGACAAAGTCCATGATCCAATTGATGAGGGCATTCGTGATAAATCTGCGACCCCACTTTTCTAACATGATGAAGCAATTCTCAGACACTTCTTGGCATTACTGGCTGAACATCACCCGACGAGATATTACAAGCTTAATGGGATGTACAGATTAGCCTTCAAAGTGTCTCGAACTAGGGTAGAAGGCAAGAAAAGGTCTAAAGGAGGCTTCAGCATAGCTTGAAGAGGAAAGGTTCAGTGTGTGATAGAAAAGAAGACCGCCAGGGTACTTTGGCTCTAATCGCCATGATACAGCCTGAGTATGAGAGCGCCAGAGCAAGTCAAGCAAGCGTCACATCAAGGTAGAAAGGAAAGAGAATTGAGTGATCGGCCGATCTATTGACTATCGAAAAAGAAATCAAAAGCAAACTGCAAGTCTGAACGAAACGAATGTCTAGTACAAGTTCAAATCTCCATCATGATATCCCAAGCTGAGTTATCATGCTCCCCCTATTACTTTTCGTGCTGTGTCAAGCCCAGCCCAGATTCTACCATCCAAAGCTAAAACTTGAGCATCCTCCAGTGTTCCTTATACAAGTGCCGGTGAGGAGTTGCCGCTTAGTTGTTGTTGTGTCCGTGGTTACCAGCGTTCTTGTCCTTGGGGGGGAGGGGAGCCTTGGGCTTGTCACCAACACGGGGCTTGTCCTCAGGCTTGTTGTCCCGCTTGTTGTCCCGCTTGTTGTCCCGCTTGTTGTTGGGAGGGTTGACGGGAGCCTTGCCCTTGGGTGGCTTACCACCAGCAGGGGGTTGGCCCTCGACAGGAGGCTTGCCATGAGGCTTGTTGTCCCTCTTGTTGTTAGGAGGGCTGACGGGAGCCTTGCCCTTGG
>JAJALE010000850.1:0-18013 GCA_022627125.1 Fusarium chuoi
GCTTGTTGTCCCTCTTGTTGTTAGGAGGGCTGACGGGAGCCTTGCCCTTGGGTGGCTTACCACCAGCAGGGGGTTGGCCCTCGACAGGAGGCTTGCCATGAGGCTTGTTGTCCCTCTTGTTGTGAGGGGGGTTCTGAGGGGCCTTGTTCTTAGGCTTGTCACCAGCATGGGGCTCATCCTTGACAGGAGGCTTGCCTTCAGGCTTGACATCCCTCTCAACCCTGACCTTCACCTCGCCACGCGGCTTAGCCTGCGTAGGCTTGGTGTTGGGCACAGCCTTGTCGGAGCACGCCTTGTCAAAGACATACAGGTTGTTTCCCTGGTTGGGGACCTGGGCTGCAGGGACAGAGTAGAGCTTGCAGGTAGGAGCCTTGGCGCCAGCGGGGAGGCCGAAGAGGAAGCTCTTGCAGGAGGAGTGCTCGGTGCAGAGCTTCTGGCAGGCCTGGGCGGTAGAGGCAGTTGGGGTGGAAAGGGGTTGGATTTTGGTGGAGGGAGTGGCGGAGGGGGCGATGTTGCACTGCTGGGAGCGGGTGTCGAAGGGTTGGGCGAGGATGGCGGTGGCCATTGAGGCGGTGAGCATGGCGATGGTGGTCTTCATGATGAAAGATGGTTGAAGTTGAAGTTGAAATTTGAGTGAGTTGAAAGAGTGTTGAGACAGTGTAAATATGATTGATTGAAGTGATTGTGTTGGTGAGGAAAGGTTAGTCTTTGTCGAGATTTCATGACCCCTTTATACCTGCTGAGTCGATCATATTCAAGGATCTCATAGACAGCATTGTTCCGCAACTTCTCATGACCGCGTCAGCTATTTCCGTAACGACATGATGATCAGACGCTTTGGCCTACTGGAGTTTACAGCATCGCACAGGTCTCGATGGCGATGCAACTCGAAGCCGGAGCCAGGTCCACATCATGCATGCAAGCAGTGCCGTTGCTGATAGTCCCGAGCTTACGTGCCCCATTATGAGTCCATTCAAGGTAAGTCTTCTAAAGTTACATGATCATCATACCTACGTGGTACAGAAAGCATGATCTTGGGAACTAAGCCAGTAGGACTGTACGGAGAAGGAGTGGCCTTATTCACAGCATGACGAATTTCCTGTAATAGCACCAATGCCGTTACTATGTTTACTACCAACTCCATTCGTTCAGTCATTAGTGGCTGGCCATTCGCTGGACGGAAAGTTCCGTCGTTCATTACGGCTGGGATGAAATGATCGCTGATTGTTGACCAGCATTAGGCCGATCCCCCACATGCCGTTGAAACAAATCGACGTTCCCCTTCGGAACCTTGGTAGGTTTGCGCTAAAAGGTTCCAAGGCTTGCAGTAGCCGCGTGGAGTCAACGGCTGAGGCTCTATTGAGGCTCTGCATAAGGAAATATTCAAGTTATGAATAGAAGTTGGATATGTCACGGCTTAAACATCATCACACTCAATGTATGCATTGCGGGAATATTTGATGATTTTAGTACTTGGATCGCTTGCCATTAGTCGCACTCAACCTGTCGAGTTCTTGTCAATACTATTGATATGAAGACAGTATACCCAACCAGGGCCAACCTCAATCTTGTTCACCATACAGCCCAAACTTGGTGAACAAAGACAATCAATTAGCAGGTCCCAGGTAGTTTTCAACTAATGTTTGGATATTAATCTCCCTATTCTTCTATGTGGCTGTGCATTTCCGCTTCTTCGATCCACTCCACGTGAAACATCCAGCGTCTTAACTACTGCATACCGTGCGCCCCAGAAAACGTTTGTGCCGAACCCGCATAAAACATCCACGTAATCGGTACCAAAGCAGCTCAGCAACCTGGTCCGATCTGCCGACACTAGGGGAGGAAAGAAAACTCAGGACTAAGTTCTCTCTGCTGATTTAAGCTCTCAGCCACAAGTCTCGACTGCAAATAACACTTCTGAACACTCAGGACCTTGACCCTAATCAATGAAAATGTTTAGGTAAAGTTAGCCTAAACTTAGGGGATTCTTTACTAAATTTATTTTTACACCCTATCAAGGTCCAATGTTTTCTTGCTCCCGGACGCGACACTGATACCTACAGTTACTGTTCTTATGTATAAATAAAGTTAATATAAGCATGCTAATTGGTTTCAAAAACAAAGAGCAGGTTGCATACTGCTACTATTTACTCAAATGAGTCTTCAGCTTCTTTAAATCTAGCTATGATTTCCCTAGTGGCTTTCAATGGCAGGGCTTCTACCGTCCGGCCCATATTGCCTGTCATAGTCTCAGCCATACAAAGCGCATTGTATATAGCCTCTTCTGTAGCATCAGCTGCTGCTTCAAACAAGCCGTTGATAGTCTTGTTGTTGGTTGCCTCTACATCAATCAGCTCAGGTTTGAATGGATCGACCTTGGGTTGGCCGGCGGCTGTCTGCACAGGTATCTCAGCAGCCGTCGAAAACGCAAGAAACAGATCTCCCGAAGGGTTGTGAGCATAGCTGCCTACACGCGCAAGGCCCATGGTCGCTCGCTTGGCCAACCGCTGGAGCTGGCCAGGAAGAAGCGGTGCGTCCGTGGCGAGGATGACAATGATGGACCCGTCCTTTTTGTCCTTTGCGTCGTTGTACGCTTTATCGTGAGCGGCGGCGGCCTCATCTTTTGCCCTTCTCTTTTGTAGGATTCGTCCGACGGGAACGCCTGAGATGTGCAGATGCTGGAGCCTTCCATAGTTTGCCTGGACAAGGGCGGCCACTGTGTACGACGTGTCGTTTTGCCCAGGCACGCTTCTACTGCTGGTCCCGGTGCCACCCTTCCCTCCGTGGCACAGCATACCTGTACCGCCGCCCACGTTGCCCTCGGCAATGGGCTCCTCGGAGGCATTGGTGATGGCGTGCACAACATGCTCTGGCGTAACGGCGAACTGTCTCAGGTCGTTGAGATGCCCGTCAAACGTTTCAGCGATAACTGGCAGTAGGAACCAATCGATTCCCTCCTCGCCTTTTCCGTAATGCTCAATTGCATACTTGTAGATGCCGGTATAACATGGCCCGACGGCAAAGCTGTTGGTGATGAGAATGGGCGAGTGCAAGAGACCGCTTTCTTCGATCCAGTGTGTCCCAGTCATTTCTCCAGATCCGTTGAGACGGAAGACGCCGGCATGGCAGGCCTTGTGGAACCAGTCTTTCCGAGGAAGGATGGTGGTTAATCCCGTGTTAATTTGACCGCTCTTGTCACGGATAGTGGTTGTGTGGGCAAGGACACCGGGCACGTCTGTGATGCCATTTTTGGGACCAGGTGACCAAAACCCAAGATGAGCCTCTGGTATGACATCGCGGAGCCTGCCGCGGGGTTGCTGCTGGGATGTATTGGCTGCCATTATTTTAGATATTCGTATTCTGGCGTGTTTATGTTAGGATCCACCGGGCCACTATGTAAGTCTTAGACACCAGAAGGTAACTGCTTTCCCCTACTTATGAGGCTGGGTTAAACAAAGTGATGGATGGTTTGGTGCGGTGTTTTCTGATTATCGGCATGAGTCACATCGATCCATGCACATCCTGCTAATCTTACTACAGTCCAAAAGAGAAGGTACTAAGGTGTATAATACTAAGCAGAACCTGGATCTGGATCATGTGGTGATTCGTTTTTGCACAGGATCAGGATCTATTCGCTGACCACTTTTATTAAACCGCAGGGTGCCAATTGGCAGGGCATTTGGTTGCAAGGAGCTACTTTTCCCAGGATGGAGGAGTCATGCAATATATTTTACCCCTCTTTTAGAGATAAGCTAGATTGCATCAGAAATACCTCATCCAGAAAGACTAATCTATCGATCAACGAGTAAACAACTTTTTCTTTTACTAATGGGGGGAGGGTTCATGATTAGACCATGACAGTCAGCGAACAAGCCGGTCAATGGCCATAGCTATGATGTTTTCATCCGGCCGGCGGATCATCCCACTTCCCGCTCCGGCATTAGCTTCAGTGACAAGCTTTCGGGATATAAATAGATTCCGTCACTTTTCACCAATAGACGCTCTTGTATTATTTTCGGATGAAACGGAAGAAAGATTCTACCGAGCTGACTTGTCTGGTGTTTCTGTTGGGAGAAATGGATGTCAAGATGCAGGGGTTGAGCGCGAAGGCCTCAATATTGAGGCTAAGAGTGGCTGAACGTTTCAAAACCCGAGTTAAACCATATGTTTTGGGGGAGCATGGAAAAGTGCTTACGAATTCGGAGAGCGGAAGCTGCGTATGGCGGAGTAGAAGCCTGCATGAATCTGAATCAATAGTTCACAAGAGAGCCCATGATGAGTCCACAATGCGTTTGAGAATCTGGAAGAATGTGCTATCGGGAGTGTAGGTGAAGGGGAAATACGTGTGTGTTGGCCAACGAAATGACCAATTTCGGGATCGAGACTAACCTCTGGATGGATGGTGAGACCATCGAAAGAGCGCCCCCGAAGTACTCCTGAGAAGCACCAGTCGATACAGGATCTTACGGAAATCAAGCCAAGAGAATTATCCAGCTGGTAAAGAAGACTAGAAGAAGTAACTTCGTAGCCGTCTTCGAATAGCACAGTAACTATCACGAGCGAAGAGTTGCACGGGATCGAATTGCAGAACTCACCATTTCCCCTCGTGTCGGGACATACCTCGTTCTTTCGGAATCCACGAGATGCTCATTGAGAACTAGCCTCATGTCTTGATATCGCAACGCAAATTAGACATCCCCCCATTCGCCGCCATGACCTCCGGCATGATTCCAAAAGCTTAGCTAGCCACAATACTTAACTGTCTTTATTATTATATTTAAAAATAAATTATTATATATTAATCTTATAAACTTAATTAATTTATATTCTCTTAGCTATTAAAACTTCTAATTGCCAGCCTAAATATAACTTATCTTAATAAAAGTATTAATACTTTAATTTTTCTAGCTAGCTTAAATAATTTAATTAATAAAACCTTTAATAATTTAACCTTTTTACTATATATATAATCCTTCTTAAAGTTATTTAATAATAAATTAATATTTTTTTATAATATTACTTAATATATCTTTTAGTCTTTAATGCCTTTTATAATACTATAATTTTATTTATTTAGTTATAATTATTTTTTAATATTTTAATTTTAATTTTATTATTATTAACCTTTTTATTATTATTTTCCTTTTTATTATTTTCTTTTTTATTAAGTTTTTATAGCTTTTTTCTTTTTTAATAAATAAAATAAAATAAATAGTAAGTATTTAATTTATTAATAATTATATTAAATATATTATAATTAAAGAGAGTAATTTTAATATAAGACTTACTATTAATATAACTGCCTTTATTAAGTAATTTAATAATTAATTAAAGCTTTTAGGTATTATTTTTTATATTAATATATAATTTAGCTATACTTTTAAGATTAATAAAGATAATAAAGAATTAATAAATATAATTTTAAGCCTTTTAGCTTATTAAGTTATTATTAATAATAGTTTAAATTACTATTAATATATTATTTATAGAGTTATATTATTATAATATATATAAAGATATAAACTTAAGGTTATATTCTTTTATATACCTTTTAATCTCTTTATTTTATAATACCTTAAGGCTTATAATAAGATATAATAGTTATTATAAAAGCTTTTAAGTAAAAGCTTATATTAAGGCAAAAAATACTATATTCTTATTTATTATCTATATTTATAGCCTAAAGGTTAACCTTATAGGTCGCATTTATCCCCATAGTTAACCGTCTTCATCAAAGCTAGATAATGGAACTTCTAAGCCCGGTTCCGTCGACAAGATGCACCTTTCCCACATCACGACTCTCAATTTGAAGAGTTTGGGCGTTAGCTCTCAGACTATTGATTTCAGATTCATGCAGACCTGCATGTTGAGGGTCTTTGTACACAGAATAGCGTGACAAACGCGTCACTCAGAGAAGACTCCCCTCACTCAACTGCCTTCACAAACGGCGGTAGATGTTCAAACGCTTCAAGAATAAATACTTGACTTCTGTCCCATCAACTTCAAGTTTTCTCATCACAGCATCAAACATTCTAACAACACTCTCGTTCATCTTCACCACACTCTTTCAACCACATTCTTTCAACTTTCTCAATCTCTTCAACAGACTCATCTCAAAATGAAGTACTCTCTCACCCTCCTTTCCCTCTCCATGGCCTCCGCCATGGCAACCCCCTTTCCCCCCATCACCCCAAAGTGCAACATCGCACCCAGCGCCCCTTCCAGCCGCAAGGTTCAGCCTTACCATACCGGTAAAGCCGACACCGCCATCGACTGCCAGACCTTCTGTGCCTCCGATGACCACTGCAAGAGCTTTGCCTTTGGTCTCGTCAAGGGCCACTCGCAGCCTACCTGTCTCCTCTTCAAGGTCCCAGCTTCCGAGGTTCCTGCTCGCAAGGACGGTCTTCACGTCTTTGATAAGCAGTGTGCTGCTGATCGCGTTCCTACCTCTGCGCCTACTACCTCTGAGCCTTGGGGTACCGTGCACAAGAACGTTCTGGTTCGCCGATCTTTGAAGTGCAACTGTGCTGCTTCTGGTTCTGCTAGCAGTTATGTTGAGCCGTTCAAGACTACCACTGCTGCTACTGCGAAGGACTGCCAGGCTCTTGCCGAGGCGGACTCTTCTTGCCAGAGCTTCTTGTATGGTCTTCCTAGCGGATCAAGCACCCCCGTCTGCAAGCTTTACAAGGTTGCTGCTTCCAAGGTTCCTGCTCGCGCCGACACTCTCTTTGTCTTTGACAAGGGCTGCTCTTCTAAGCAGGTCCCTACTTCTCCTCCCACTGAGGACGCTCCCCGCGGTCTCGTCGGTGCTGCCAAGGCTACCAAGGTTCAGAAAGCTGCGCCCAAGGTCACCAAGGCTGCTAAGGTAAAGGCTGAGAAGCAGTACAACGACGCTTACGAGGTTTCCAACCCCAAGCCCAAGAGCACCAAGGTGCAGAAGCCCAAGGTTAAGGCTACCAAGGTCGCCAAGGTCGAGGACGACAACACCCAGTACGCTCAGGTTGGCGATGACTCTGTTAAGCACCAGGCAAAGGCTACCAAGGTCCAGAACAGCAAGCCCCAGGCCACCAAGGTTCAGTACAAGGATGAGACCAAGAACACCAACAACAAGGACACCACCAACGAGAACAAGAACGTCAAGGCCGACAGCCCCAAGACTCTCGCCACCAAGGTCCGCAACAACGATCACCAAGCCACCAAGGTCCAGGCTGTTGAGCACCAGGCTACCCAGGCCGAGGGTAAGAAGTCTGCTTGCAAGACCACCAAGGGCTCTGTTGCCCAGCCCAAGATCACCCAGGCTTAGGGGGAACCCCTTTGAGGAGGAAGTGGCTGTGTCAAGTTTGCTCTGTTGAAGAGCTTCATTTCCTTCTGTCTTGATCACATGGTCTCCATTACTCAGCCTGTTCGTCACTCCCGGCTTCTTGAGCGACGACAGGCTCTGTCTCTGTTGACCATCATTTTCCTTTCGTATCTATCTGCTTCATCTTCTGTACTCTTTTAATGTTTACATAGATTCGAGCTATATAGTCTTTAAATAACATACATTTCCTTTTCTACCTTTCCGTGCGCTTTTGGCAACAAATTTTGATCATTAGACATTAATTGGGGATGAAGATGCATTTGCATAGTGGGCAGTCGACGTGGTGTTGTTTGAACCAAGAGTCTAGGCATCTCGTATGGAACACATGCTCGCATGTTAACCGACGTACATCTTCCTCGTCCCCTAGAGTCTCAAGACATACGGCACTGCAGAGCAATCGACGTTAGCTTGACTCCAACTTTGTAGCATTTTGACGCACCATATCTCTGCTAGGCTGATTTCTGTTGAGCTCACGCTTGATTGCTTTCTAACATCCTTGTACTTGATGGATGGATTCGCTCGATTTAGCGTCTGTAGGTTATGTCGCTCTATGGGCGTTCGCTGTCTTGGAGGTACGCGAATGACGGTCATACGAGGATTTCGGCGGGTATTGCAGCTTCGAAACTTCAACAGTATACTTCGCGGGTCAGCCTCAACTGGCGTGCAAGCTGGTCAGTGTGACCTACATGATGATGGTGAGTATGACAAGAGTTCCACCAAATAAGAACCAGGGTAGGTGCACGCTCGAAGCCCTGTCGTCGTAGCTTTAGCCTCAAATCTGTACTTCCGGGGAAGTTTCGTGGGTGGAGAGTTCATCGGAGGACTTACATCGAGGGCCCTTTACATGTGAAAATCTGCAAAGGTCGACCGCATTCACGATCCAAGACGGGTAGACATGCCTCGGTAAAACAATTTTCGAGTTTTTGACTGATTGTCGGATAAATCTAGAGCGGATATTAAAAGCCAAGGTATTTCATCAAAACTGGCATTTGTCTAATGGCTGTTCAACGCAGAGATAGTATGCGCAAGAGCAGCAAGACAACAAAGGTCAAGAAGAGCAGGTGTAATAAAGAAGTTGATGTTTAAACCTGCTGAATTGGTACGGATATTGCCCATCTTTCAAGGGATGCCGAGAATAAGATCCAACTGACAAGACCAGCCAAGCACAGTAGCACTCTTTTGCACTGCCACTCTCCCACCCTCGCTAAACCCAACCCGGCCACTAACCACCAGCCAAGAACCCATCACCCAACGTCGTCATCACCCATCAAACCCTTCAAAACAGGCCGAAAATAAAGGGTACAGGCCCTGAGATCATTCCTTGACGCGTATATGCCAGTTCGTCTAGAACGCAAAGTATTGTTTCAAGATTCCATTGTGTGCTCATCGTATGGACTGTTAATATACATACAGAAAATATGACTGGGTTCGTCGTATAAATGTGGATCGCCAAGTTCACTCCTGATGATGCCAAGTCGGCTTTGTTCAAGTTATCCGGTAGTTGCGTGTACGCGGTGAACAAATTTTCTCTTTCTCCCTTGTCAATTAGCAAATCAAATCAAATCATTCAGTTGCATAGGATATGGTTAAGGTTTAAGCATACTGATCAAACTCTAGGGGCTGGCCAGCTTTATCTGACACTGAATTTCAGCTCTGCCCCATTCCCCTCCCCTTCCCCCTCCCTTTTCCCTTGTCACTATCATCATGGGTCTTGACTTTGGTCAGGCGATTGGTACTGCCTGTGCGACATTCGCCGTCACCAACATCGACGACATTTTCGTCCTCGTCGCATTCTTCGCTGAGGCTACGACGAGTCGGTCGCTTACGCCTGTCAAGATCGCTATCGGACAATATGTCGGCTTTACGGTAATTGTTGCTGTGAGCATGATTGGCTATGGCGCGTCGCTACTCATTCCTGCAGAACCAATTGGTTTTCTTGGCCTTTTGCCAATCTTGTTGGGTATATGGCGGATTCTGAGCTATATCTTCAGCAAGGATGAGGACGAAGAGGAAGCTCTAGATCAAGAGTTGACGACTGCTGATGGTTTCAAGAGTCTTTTCAAGGTCGCTTCTATTACTGTTATGAACGGCGCCGACAACATCAGCACGTACATTCCTCTCTTCGCAGAAGCAAAAGCTGGAGAGCTAGCGATATATATCGTCGTTTACTACATCATGCTTGGGGTATGGTGTTGCGCAGCATACCTCATCATGCGGCAGAAGCATATTCTACACATCGCTCAGAAGTATGCCCGTAGGTTGGTGCCGCTCCTGTATGTTGGCCTCGGAATCTTCATCATCGTCAACTCGGAGTGTTATCCCTGGGCTATTGAGGAGATTGACGATGACATTGCTTCACATCCTGGCAAGATCGTCATGGGAGTCACGACTGCTGGATTGTTGGCGATCTGCATTAGCGCCATGCTTTGGAGGAAGTTGAGCCAGAGATCGGAAGAAGTTATGGTCGACGATGCATCATCTGCTGTCGATGGTCAGCGGGAATCACGAGAGGGAGGACGGGACACGGCGCAGCAAGTTGGAGAGCAATCTGAAGCTTCCAGAGACACAGGTAAGGCTCAAGACTCTCCTTGTAGGCCAGTACTAGAAGTGGACTAACAAGAAACTAGGCGACGTCGATGGTCGTACGAACAAAACCGGAGCGCAAGTCAGGAATATCCCCATTGACGTTCCCAGGGAGGGAGGCTCGGGGGTATAAAGACCATTGCAGATAAAGAGATGACTCTAGCGGGATATAGCACCTGGTCTGGCATCAGGTTATCTTTGATAATACTTTCCCCTTCGGGACATCGTCATTTACAAAAGCCACTACAAAACGTCCAATCCACCGAACTACCGAGGGTGAACAAGCTCAGCTAAGCTATCGTCATTGTGCAGATTTTCTACCCTCAAGTGCATTCGCAGAACGCCCCCACTCGACGCCATGTCGGGCCATGTTTCTAGCTTCAGTTTCATCCCGATTACCATGTCTTAGTGTCCCCCTTTGACGAGACTCTCTGTTTTAGATGTCAATGCAACAGGACGGCAACAATGCGAGTTCTAGACATCGCATCAACGCTTATCTGATACACAACCCGCTCGGACACTTGTATCAACAATATACAGTTCCACGTAAACAATTTCATCGATAAATCAGCTCTTAAGTTGGTACTAGTTTGGGTCCTCAGTTCGGGCACCTGGCAGGGGTCTGGCTCACCGACCAGCCGGAGTTCATCATCCTCTGATGACATTGACGAATCGGAATTGATCCACATATGTCGTTGGACAGAGACACCACTTCGAATCACCGGACTATGCTGAAACGATAAACAAGCTTTGAGGCCCGATTGATAGTGTGCGGCACAACATCCGTCGTCGATCAATCGTCTTTCAGGCTGAATCATGACATAATACCCCGTGCTTACTCCGCTTTTCAACCCAATTCTTCGACCCCAAATTCCCAAGGCGCCACTGAAACTAACAGCCAACTTTTCCGACATATCAGAATCTCATTTATTAGATGCAGAAAATGGCTGCATCAAGTAAGAACCCAGAACGTATCGCTGAACTCCGACAGAGTGAGGTGCCAATTCCATGGTGTGACGAGTTTGAGAAGATGATAAGCGGAATGAAGTCAGTCTCGTCCACTGCACCCGAGGAATCATCTAACGTGGGACATGCAGCTTCAACACGGGTAACTCGCAGGAAATGATGCATTACAAATCAGCCACAAAGAAGAAACTGCTCTCTTTCAACGATGAGAGCATTCCAGATGGCAGCACCCTCGCATCATTAAAATCAAGACGCATGGCAGTAGCAAAAGCAATGTTCGGCAAACTAGGCCAAAACGTCACCATCGAGCCCCCCTTCTTTCTCCTCTGGGGCTGCAACATCTTCATTGGAAACGGCGTCTACATAAACAGAGAGTAAGCCTCACAGCCCCCACAAGAACCCATCTCGCTCATAACTACGCAGGGTATCAATCCACGACAACGCACTTGTCACTATAGGCGACGGTGTACTTATAGGTCCTGGGGTCTGTATCTGTCCAGGAACTCACGCTGCAGATATGCAATGCCGGAGAGAAGCGCAGGGTACTTCGTTTGCGCTGCCGATCCGCATAGACGCGGATTGTTGGATAGGAGCTCGGGCTACGATATTACCGGGTGTTACTATAGGGAGAGGAGCGACTGTTGCGGCCGGGGCGGTTGTTATCAAGGATGTTGAGGCGGAGACGTTGGTGGGAGGAGTTCCGGCGAGGTTTATTCGGAGTTTGAAGAGTGAAACAACGTGAAGACCGTCGAATTGGTAGATTTCCCTTTGAGGTTCAGGCTGTGGCTTACACGAGGACGTGTCAAAAGAAACCGCTCGCAATGATATCACTAGTCCTGTCTTGTTTGACCCAAACGCCATGCTTATCTGCATCAACCTCCTCCACTCACAGACTATGCACCCGCCACTGCACCCGCAACCTCCCCAACAACCTCATCAATAATCTTCTTCAACTCCTTGGACACCACCGCAGAAAACAACACCATAACCACAAAGAACTCATCCCCCTGCACATAAACACTAAGCTCCTTCTCCCCAAACCTCTTCCAGCCCGCACTCCCATACTTGGCCAGCTTCCTCCCACTCTGATCATACAACTCGAACCCCGTGCCGGTCATCTGATTCACCTTCCACTTGAACTTGCCCATGTGTGTATGAAACCCCCAACTCCCTGTCATGCTGCTGTTCTTGATGACCATTGGCTGGTTAAACACTGACACGTCGATGCGTGATGTGCTGAGATGCATTGTCGCTGATGCTATTATGTTTTCGGGGGCCGCGTGGCCGCGGTGCATGAGGAGGGTTGAGCTGCTGGGACGTTTGTAGATTGTGTACAGGGGAGGAGATTCTTTGGGTGCGGTCGAGGGGAGGATGGAGAGAAGGTTGTCGTCTTGGGGGTGTGGACGGATGGTGAAGACTTGAGAGCCATTGGAAGAGGAGCCTTGGGGGCCGGATGATCCGTATAAGACTTTATTGAGTAGTTTCTCCATAAGCACGGCGATGATTGGTTTGTATTGACTGTTATTTCCTTCGCCTGGGAAGCTGAGCAGACCAGGACGGTCGGTGAGGGATTCATTGTCAATTTATGTCTTTCTCGCCAAGTGATGTCAATAATATAAGCTCATGTCATTTCCCGTAATGGTTAATATGCTGCGACGGAGGTTGTAATCAGCATGTTAGTGCACAGCCCTGTTGATGGCAAGCCAAGCTGATTGGTCGGTTCGTTCAAGCGGCGTTACGTGCATTAAATTCCGACGCGGAACTGAGACAAATGACGACGATTCCGCTGTCGTCATGCAGAATCTTGACAACTCGATGAAATTACCGTATTCTAAGTAAGTGCTAACAGTCTTATATTTGGTTCCACTCTTTGTAGTTCGAGGATTGTAGTTGTTGACCAAGTCCACCAATATTGATGCCCAGTAGCAGATACACTTGAGTTCGTCAAGATTGCCCACTGTGTTGAATATGAAGATTTGACCTATCAAAACTTACAGATAGTGAGAGGCGAAAGATCTTCAATGCAGCTCATCGTACAAGGCTGAGCAGTTCTGTCAGAAGCGCTGATCTCGGGATAATAAAGATCTGTATGCCTTGGATCAGCAACCCTCAACCATGTAATTCGTCAAGATACCAAATAAGCAAATTTAGACTCACTAGTATTCGGAACGAACGAACAAATCACGTACAAGTACTTGAATGTCGCTCAATTGCTTCCTTTTTAAAACATGCCAGTCCCGTGGCTCATCCCAAGCCCACTATTCCAAATCAGGCAAAATGGCGCGCTCCGTCATCGTTCAAGTGGAGACCAAAACATGTGAGATCCATTTCCAAGGCTGAGACCAACCCAAGCTTGCTTACTCCGTGCATCTCGTCCTTCTCAACGGGTGAGTCTGCGGGGCCTTTAACTATCTCGGGGCATCCCCAGCTCGCTTTTCTTGGTCCCATCAATCTTGTCTCTTTTGGGTGAGATATACCGCTCTGATCAACAATGCCTGGCGTTCCATCTTACAAAGGCTGCGATGCGTGTCGGAAGCAGAAGAAAAAGGTAAGCGAATTCGATATCGGGATTGGAGAATTGTTGAGGCTAACGGGGGGATAGTGTGATAAAGCTCAGCCCAAGTGCGCGAGGTGTGAAAGGCTTGACATTCCGTGCATCAACGTTGGGAAACAGCGCTACAAGTTCAAAGTCCAGACCCTCGAACCAGGAGATAGTATAAGTCTTCGGAGCATTGATACAGAAGATGACACTACAAGCTCAAGTTCGCGGTCTTCAAAATCGCCTATTTCTTTCACCCAAGCGCTGATCAAAGTCCCGTACAACAAAACAACAATGGTCACTCAAACGCTTGTCTCACGGTTGGAGATTACGGATCTGCGATATGATATCACCTGCTACGGAGACTTTCTTCGACATATCCCTGCGCGACTTGGGAGGAACGAAGCTCTCGATGCGTCTGCTGATGCGTTAGCTACGACTTTCTCAACTTTGCATCGACCGCAGGGGTATCAGACTGTTGATGCACTTACAAAGTATGTCAAAGCGATAAGTTCGTTGAGATTATGCTTGGAGGATCCTGCGAAGGCGAGGATGCCGGAGACTATGTGCTCGGTGTATCTGATTATGATCTGTCAGGTGAGTAAGTCGTAGTGCGAGGTTTGATCAAGACTAACAACTTTAGGGCTGGTTGGGAAGAGACGATGACCCGACTACGAGTCACGGTCAAGGTTTGGCATATCTTCTCAAAGCGGCTGCAAGAGAGAACTGGAAAGCCGGTTTTGAAACAGACATGCTTTTGACGTTCTGCGTTCCGGTGGTATGTTCCCCACCCTTGGTTTCTTTCAAAGAGGTTCATCAAATCAGGTGAACTAACAATCCCAGATCATAGAAAGTATATCAAACCCCAAAGTCAGATTAGAAAAGTGGTTCTGGGACATGCTCGACAACTTCAAAAAGAACAACCCGCCCTCAACGCCCGAAAGCGCAAAAGCCCAGAAAGACGGCCAAGACGCCGGTGGAATCCCCAGTCTGTCCATCCGAAATCTAGGCCGCTTGCCAGACTTCATAAATGACCCTGAACTCCACCGCATGGAGATAACATGTGCGTACCACAGACTCTGTCGCGACCTACGCAAGCTCTCCGAGATCGTCAAGGCAGTAACATGGGCGCCCGGCTTCTCCCCAACGCCCATGCAACTCCGCCTCTCACGCTCCTACAACTCAGCCTACTCCGTCCTTCTCACCGTGCTCGTGATAATCGGTCAAGTCATGCAAGCCTTCGACCCATACAACCTCGCTCTCGTGGGAGAAGCAGCTTTATGTTCATCAGAGGTCGTGTCACTCGCGCACCGAATAAGTCAGTACAGACCACTAGGTGCAAGCCATGTTCCGTTGACGCTGGCTATCGCGTGGGCTGCTACGGATGAGCCGGGGATGAAGAGGCAGTTGGAGGAGACGTTGGAGGAGTATCAACAGGACTGGACTGTGACGCAGTGGATGAAGGTTGGGTATTGGTGGACGGATAAGTTTGCGGAGTTAAGGGGGAGGTTGGCGCCGAGGGTATCGCAGGAGGAGGAGGATATGTTGATTAGGAGGGGGGCGGGGGTGGAGCTGAAGGGGAAGCAGCCTGCTGATGAGTGTTGTGTTATGTAGAAGCTGATCTTGTCAACTCACGCAAAGGATTATTAAGAAGAGAGCAGGTTCTTTCTCCTCAAGGCTACGGAGTACATGAAAGATCTACTCAGCGTTACGACAAAGTGTCAGGTCACCCGTCTGAACAATCAATCGAAATGGACCTCGGTCCAGTTAACTTGCCACGAGTCGGATATCGGGTAATGCATGCGTGGCCATCTATCTGGCCAGAATACTCACTTTGAAATACCGTTAAAAAGCTACGCTATCTATTGTAATAGCTCGGATTGCTCTGCAACAAAAGAAACAGCCCGCATCTGAGATTCTCAGTTAGCTTTCAGTACATGTCAATCATGAGGGTGCACCTCTTGCTTTCTAAGGTTCAACCGATGTAGATTTCATTTCTGACGACGACAGTCTTGGAGAGTACTCTTATCGAGCAGCCACCCAGCGAGGCCATCACATGAAAGCAACAGCAGTGATAGCGGGAAGCAGATCTAAAACCGGCAACCTATCGCTCGAGTCAGACAACAACCGCTATCAATCAACAGCACGTGTTCACGGACCGTTATCTAAACTACTCCCGGGCCGACAACCTGTCAGTCCGAAATCAGACTAACTCGGACACTTCAAGAGCCCCTTTCCATCCGGATCCGCAAGATGTCATCCCAATCTCAACTAGCCACTCGCAAACCCCACAGATACAGATAGTCGCGGACAACCCTGGCGTTCTGAAGCGGTTGTATTCATCCACCAAGAGCATGCCGATCAACGGAATTGTGCCGGGGATGCGGACATCAAAGCTTACCCGTTTGAGGAGTGCGGAATCAACGCATTGATAACCTGTTCGAAGCTATTCTTCGTTGGTGTAAGTTAAGTTTGGGGGCCTGACTCGTCTGGCCTTGGCACGTCGAAGATGTCATACGACAAGAGCGGTAGGCTAAGCCCAAGACAGGCTGCTTAGGCTTAGCATGAGAACCCCTCAGACGTGCATTGACTGAAGTGAAGCGTGGCAGGAAGAAGAATAGTTACTTGTGACGAAAGATTCTTGATATCGCTTCTGGTGCTATAGGCACGATTCTATCTATACGGGCAAATTATACATCGCTGGGTATTCAGATCCAGGCGTTACCCAAATCATCAAACATTAAATAACAAAAAATGACACAGATGGTCGCCCATCAAGTCTATACGCCGTGATAGACCTTGACAACACCGGCAGCCGATCTTTCAGAGTTGGTCTCTACATCGTCGGTCCGTATGCTATCCTTGCTATGGCTCATCAACTCATCAGGGATGCACCCCACGGGTCCCCTCCTATCCTCAGGACCGGCATCTTCACTCGTGATTTGAATCTCGTGCTTAGCGTAGATCTTGAGCGGTAGAGCGTAAGTGGCGTTGATCTCTTCCTCGCTGTCGACCTGGTGCAGGTTATGTTCCGCGCGGACCTGGGAACGCACGACGGAGCGATGGTTGGTGAAGTTTGAGCGGTATGCTTTGGAGGGGTTGTTTGTGCTCTTTCCGTACGTCGAGCCGCTGAACGAGCCGAGCTTGAAGATGCGGCGGAGGAGGGTCCAGATGTAGGGAAGATTGGCGGTGATGATGGCGGTGGAGGATTCGCGGATGTACCAGAACGTCCAATTTGAGCCGAAGGGTTCGTTGAAACTGTAGAACTTGTTGAGGATGGCGGAGAGGATCTGTGCGGTGTAAGTTTGGGTTTCAGGTGGGTTGATGTGAGGTTGGAGCTTACAGTGAAGGCACCCAATGCAAAGACGCCGATGAGGACAGCCTTGCGCTTCAATGGGAGCTGGGACTTGAGGAAAATTGGCATTGGGATGAGAATGATCATAATGTCGGATGTGATGTTGATGACGGCGTTGGTGATGAGATGGTTCGTCGCAGCAGAACATTGAGCTGTAACGGTTAGCTTGGCTCAATTGAACATCGATGTAACATACTGTTCTTTGGGGGAACAGCCCAGTACTGGTTGAATGGACGACACCAAACACCAAGGTACAAGATCTCCATGATGACGAAACCAGCAGTGACATAGGCGGCGACAAACTTGACAGCGAGGTTCTGACTCAAACTCATCCTGCGACTGTTAGAACCATGATTAAGCATCGGGGCGAGGCGACGTACGTGAGGCGGTTGTACATGAGCAGCAAGCAGTACTTCATGAGCCAAATGGTGACAATCTGCATCTGTTCAACGACCAAGACCCATTTCGATCCGTACTCTCTCGTTCTAATCTCTTCGGCATCGAGGACAACGTGTTGGCTGGGATCGATAAGGTTACTGCTCGTTTGCGAAATAATCGACATTCCGACCATTAACACGGTATCGGTAAACTGCAGCAAGAATAATTAGACAATTGCACCGTGGAATATTGGTGGTGGTGATGGTGACGCACCATTGCTACTATCATCAGGTAATCCTCGACTTGTAGCTTCTTGATTGAACCCAGTAACATCCGTCGTGATATCCTATACCAGGGTGAGCGTCAAACCCAAATGATCCTTCGTGGAAATGCCATGTCTTACATTCTCGCAATGACAATTATCCACGATAGACTGTACCAAGTCCATATCTCAGCCTCAAACGCCGTCATGTTGTCGGTCGGACGTAATTAAATTCGTCTACAAAATCGGTTTTTCGTGGGGATCGATCGACGACGTGGTGATTTCGTAGGTGGGTGCAGTGTCTAATTCGACGTGGAAGGGCTGTCGAGGATGCAACGGCGCATGACTTGAGTTTACTCTGCAACAACAACAACAACGACGATAACCAAAAAAACGACACTGGGAATAAAAGAAAGACAACAAGCAACGCGGGGGTGGGTTAAAGGGGGGGAAATGGGAACCAAGAGCTTGGGTTTAGTATTTTATTATTTCCTCCGAAGGTGGAGTTTTTCGAGATTTGGGAATCAAGACCGTCTCAGGGGATCGGGGGGGGGGGGGGGGGGGGGGGGG